>VWZS01003631.1:437522-664518 GCA_013397075.1 Rhabdornis inornatus
CCGCCCGCCGCCATTTTGGGCGCGGGTGGGAGAAGCCCCGACAGCCTCGGCAGGGAAACAACAGCGGCCCCCGGCCCTCCCAGAGACCGGGAGAACCAGAGAGCGCTGAGAAGGCGGAATAACCCCGCCGCGAATACCTGGCTCTTAGAGAAGATGTAAAATCTTAAAAAAGCGAGAAAAAAAAACAAACTTAAACCAAAGGAACCAAACCCACAACCCAGCAGCTAGAGCAGGCGGGCAGACCAGAAGGGCACGCTGCCCCCACTTAAAATGGCACCGGCTCTCCGCCCTCGCCCGGTAGGGGCGTGGCCCCCAGGGGGCGTGGCGGCCCGTGACACGCGCGTCAGGAGCCGCAGCGCGCGCTCGCGGGGGTGTCCGCCCCGCCCCTCCCCGAGCTCCTCCGCGCGCGCGCCGCGGCCCGGCCGGAGACAGACGCGGACACTCGGCGGACCCGCGGCGGCGGCGGCAGCAGCAGGNGGGGTCGCCGTCCCTTGTCCCGCATCCCGCCGGCTCTGCTATCCCGCCGGCTCCCGGATCCCGCTGGCTCCCGCTGCACGGGGTGTGCGGCGAGTCGCGGCGCTGCTCCCACACCCCGCCGCCGCGGCCGCCGGAGCGCGGCTGTGTGTCTATGTCCGTGTGTGCCTGTGTGTGTGTCGCTGACGTTTCGCGGGGGTTTCTCCTCCCTGGCAGCGGCGGGGACGGGGATGGAGATGAAGCTGCACTTTAAACAGGCGAAAGGGAAATAAATAAATAAATAAAATATGAGGCTTTCTCGCGTTGAGCTGGTTTCCCTGCGGCAGGCTTCCAGCAGGAGACGAAGCCAAGCCAAACAGACTGGCGAAGCTGCATGAGAAAGGGCAGAAATGCACGCGTTTGCATGGATGGGATTTTGATCCCTCACCAAGTGACAGTGGGACACCCCTTTTCCTCCCCGAACTTCTGACAGGTGTCTGGAGCCTTTGCGGGGTCTGTGGCGTTTTCTCCAAACTTTATAAAGTCCCTGCCTGACTTTCCCTAACTTGTAGTGTCTGTGATTTTGGCATGAAGTCTTTTCATTGTGGTTTAGCAAGGAAAAAAAGCCCCGAGCGAAACACCTAAGCATAATCTGTAGCATTGCTGAGAACAGCTTTCAAGCATTTCCAAGGTGCAGACTCGTAGGCTACTTGAAAGCATGGCTGTATGGCAGCATGAAAATGCAGCAGGTAAATATAATGTATTACTAAACTAGGTGAAACAGCTTTGCTTTGGCTGGACAGGAGAATTTTTTTTCAGGCAAGTTGCTGCACCGGAGGAGGGAGGAAGTTGAGGTCTGACAGGAAGAAACAGTAAGAATAAAAAAGAATAAGAATAAAAAGGGTATGGAATAGGAGCTTAGTAAGGAGGGGCTAGTCGTGTGCCTAGACCAGACTTGAGGCAAGAAATACATTCTAATTGTGCACATATAAAAAAGAAGTAGATGAACCTTTCTAAAGAAGGGCTCAATTTCAGTCATTTCCTAATAGCTTCTTTTTACAAATATGAGCATATTGGTATTAAGGTGATTAAAAACCCAAATCAGTTGTTGCACAGCTACTCTTGTTCACTTGACTTTGTCTACAGGGAATGTAAACATTTAGAAAATAGGGTGAGTATGATCCCATATCCTTAGAAAGATAAGAATGTGTAAGTTTGTCAGTGTGGCCTGTGGTGTCCTGAGGTACGAAAAGAGTTAAAATGCTTGAGAAATTTCTGTTTTTAACTGCGTGTGACTACATTCCTTCACAGGTAATAAGGTATATATGTTTATAAGCTTTGTCAGTGATGTCATATACTGGTATGATGGAATTGATTAATACCCTAAAAGTTGTGACAGCTGAGGCCATGGTCTGGTTTGGTTCATTTGTGAAGAAGATACCGGATTTTTTTGCTCTATGGACTTTCTTGGCGTTCCTAAATAAACAAAGGCAGTTTTAAATTCACATACAATTGAAGCCCATCAAGAAAATTAAGTAGTTTGTATTGATAACGTTTACTTCTGTTTATACAGTCTTTTACTTAAAAGTTATCCCAGCAACGCATCTGTCATTTTCAAAAGATGAATTTGTTTCTCAAATATAACATGGATTTCTTTTAGTCTTCGGATTTCTGACATTTTCTTTTCTTGCCAAGTGTTCCGCTGCTTAGGGTAGTCTATGAGTAGTACATCTAAAGTCACTAATAAGTGTTTCTTCAGTGTTTGTTTGGGTTTTTTCTCAGTTATTCATCTTTTATGGACTCCTGAGCAGAATTCACTGGCAGTCTGCATTTGTGGATCACATGTTGGAAAGTGTTGTCTTGCAGTCTTCCTTTTGCTGAGCAATGGCTGTTTAAACCCTGGATTTAACAAAACATAAACCAAACAATAGTTTTAAAGCAAGACAAATATTAAAGGGACTTGTGAGATCTAGTCCCACTGATCTTAAGCTACAATATAAGGGCCAGTCTGTGAGAAGTAGTGACTGAGCACTGGAGAGGAAGGACCACTTTGGACACTGGGCCTTTAGGGTGGGAGCTCAAAATGTAGTTGAGAAGAAAGGAGTGGAGGGTGTTCAGACTCTGTCCTTAAGTGCCTTAGCTTTTACCAGGTTTTGTCAAGTTAAATGTAGTAAGACACAGTTTAAAAATAATAGTCAGGAAGCAGGGAAGTAGCTAGGAGTATCCTTTCCATCTCCCAAATGTGGGCATACATTTTTCACTATAGCTGCAGGAAGGAAGCTGTGGGGAGGGATTAGGGCTAAGGTTGTGCATTGTTACTCCTGAGCACTGCCGAGTTGAAGGTGGCTATAGTAAGACCCGGTGCAATGCTCTGGAGAATTTGCTACAGAAAAAACTTGATAGAAGCAAGTGCCAGGTGAATAGTGTGGGAAGAACAGATCAGAATATGACAAAAGAAAGTGAAAAACGAATGAATAGAGGACATTCTTTTCCTCTTACCTTGCATATACATGAGGAGAAACTGGGGGAATGATGGAGAGGAGATTATGCTGGCTTCATGGGGAGAAGGACCAGCAAGCAGTTCTTTATGGATGGAGCTGTCACAAGTAGAAAGAAGATTGATGCTGGAGTATCCTAGATAGACATGACTGTTTCTAGTACCCAGTCTTAGTTAAGGAGTTTGAGGGGGAAAATGTAACATAAACATCTTTGGCTAAAAACAAGAAGCAAAACTGAAATTGTTTGCATGTTCCAGCTGTAAATCAAAGTCTTGAGGAACTGTGACGTTGGTATACACTCTCTCTGTGCTAGAGAAATAGAATTTGTGGAAATTATCTGGTAACTGAACAGATAGCAGGGTAGAGAAAACTGTGTATGAACCAGCCAGAGAACCTTAAACATCAATTTCAGACTAAACACTGATATGTGACTTTTCTTTTTTTGTCCCTAGCTGGGTCCTCATGGGTGCCCATGTATCGCTGAGGAATGAGTAAGACTGAGAAGGTTGTAAAATTTTGTTTGTTTTTTTTTCACTTAGGAAATCTGTGAACCATTGCAAAAGAATGACATGGCAGGAAAAAATTTCAGTCTCAAGGAGCCTCTTGCTATTTAGGAGGAGCAAAAATTAACTTTAGAATTTCTTTGGCAAATATGTATGATTTTCAGGATTTTTGTAAGACTTATCCTTTCCTGGTGTACTTATCATATTCTGTATTGCCACACAGATTGAGGACAGCTATCCGTTTATATTGGTGTGCTTTTTGTTTGCTGTTTTGTTTGCTTTGTTTTGGGGTTTGTTTTGTTTTGTGGTTTTTTTGGGGGGGAAGGACACACAACATACACAGAATAGCCTTCTGGATTTTAGTTTGCTGGAAGCCATAGTAATGCCGTAACCCCATGGTAAGTTAAGTGTTTTGAGGATAAATGTCTGACATGAGGATGCTTTTTTACCTGAACTGTTTTGTGTTGGTTCCCTTACTTATATACATTTATATATTTTTAGAAAATCTTCACTTTATACGACTAATTTTTTAAAATCCCCTTTTATTTGGCCAGCTGACTGAAAGCCTGTTGAGACTACTTTGATAGTTCTCTTACCTACCCATCTGCTCACAAGATAGGTGCAGGTAGAGCAAGGTTGATATTTAGGCTATGTTCTATCGCTGACTGTAATTTCTGAAGTTACATCTTGATGCTGGATCTGGGAAAAAAATTCCGTTTAAACATCTACATTGTGATGCCAGATCCGTGAAAATAGGACTTTTTTCCCCAAATTCTTGATATATTCTAGCTTTCTAGAAACTAAGTTAGTTACTGAGTGTAAGTGGGATATTGTCATCAGAGCAGTGCACTGATATGTTGGAATTCTGGTTCCATTTTTGTCATTCTTTCTAGTATCAAACAAATAACTTTTCCTTTTTGTTTTCTACTGATATTTAAAATAGCAAACCAGAATTCTTCACAGGAGTATCAAAACCAGATTAATATTTGAAGATGATTTAGAGAAAGCTTATATGTTTAATATTATAAAAAGTATCTTCATGTATACTGCCTGTCATATCCTGCTGTCAGAACTAATCTAAGCATGCCAGCGTTTACTTTTATGTTGGTGTTTTGACCCTGACTTAAATCAAAGTGTGATTCAGAGAGAATGACCTCAGTCAAACTGAAAACACTCCAGTTGAAGTAGCACATCAGAATCATGAAGAGTGTGAGTAAGACACAGTGGATAAAAATTGACCATGCTATCTCACTGTGGTTTTGAAACTTAAGTGTGGGACAGCTGATTAGGCTTGCACTGTGTCTTTGCACTTGTGAATGAAAAATATTGACCATGTGCTTGGTTTGAATAGTCTCTTACTTGCTTGTGAAATCTTTGGACTGAAATAAAGGAAAAAATTAAATGCAGTGGACAGGAAGTTGAGACCCCATATTCTCCATGACCTTCAATGTAATCTCAAAATGGGTGCTATTCCCTCCCTGCACCTCTTTCTCCCTCACTGGTGTTCAGTTATATTGCACATATGAAGCAGACTGGAGTCCCTTTACCTGTAGAGGTCCATTGAAGGGTGGTGTGCTCAATTCAGGGCCTTGGATTGTTATCTCTTGAAGGAACTTGCTGTGGATTTGTGTAGTGGCTAATATGATGAAATTCTACCAGAGTGTGCGGAAGTTAGTAGAGTTTGCATTATTTAAAGCTTTCAGTTGTGATTTTTTTTGTGAATGATTGCAGTATGGATTGCTATGAGTCATTTGGATGTATTTGTGAATGTTAAAATTTTCTGCTGTTTGCTTGGATATTTGCTGTGAGTCACCTTATTTCAAAGCCTACCCAGTTTTACACTGCTTAAAGTGATACGTGTTATGGTTCCACAAGTCTGTAAGTTCAAAGAATCTTTTCAAACAGTGAACTTGGTAAATGACCTGGGAGTCTGACAGTGAGTGGTAGATGCTGTGGTTCATGCATAACGAGCAGTAAAAGTTATGTGACTGAAGCACAGGCTAGAACCAGTTTGGTTTGTTCCTGTGTTTGTGGGTTGGCAAGAATAGAAGTCTATAATGATCTCTTTTATTTCTCTTGCTCATACCTTCTGTCCAGTGCAGCACCCCTGACTTTGTCAGTCTACAGCATGAACTTATCTGGGTATAACAGGAGCTCAAGAAAGTGCCTTTTTTTTTTTTCTCTAAAAGACAGCAGTTGAATTAAATGTCCACTCTTCATAGCAGTTAGTGGGGGTACTTGGAACTGGACTAAGTAATACCTTGAGCAGCCTCCTCTAACTAGATGTTCTCTGATCAGGTGACTGGGGTGGAGCCTCTGGAGTCGCTTCTAGTCTGCGTTATCCTGGTGTTCCGAAAGTTGAGCACAACTGGTCCTTACATTGATCCATTCACACTGAGGGAGTTAGCAAACTTGAGTTGGAACTAAAGTTATTTTTTAAATAATTCGTGTTTTTCAAAAAAATTTGTGTTAATATTTCAGCATTTTTAATTATTTATACCAAGACAGGATGCAGAATTTCTTCTTGCATAGGGAGAAATCTAAGGAGCCAGTCACCATTAGAGCTAAATACTTTCAGTTTATCTTTCTAGTCATAAATACTAATAATACATAAAAGTGAAGAATAAACTTGTATCAGATAAGGATTTGTTAGAGGCAGATGTTAAAATTTTAATGGGATGCAAGATTGCTGTGTATTTCTGTTTTCTCTACTGTCCTTATGGAATAATTAGTGATTTACTGACTGCAGCAAAGATGTGATGCAGCATTTGCATTTAACGTTTTTCAAATATAATTTTAACATTTTCTCTTAAGCAGCCTTGGATAACTTTTGCTTTGGAATATTAAAGGGACAAAACCAGGATCATCTCTCTCTCTCTTTTTAAAAACTTTGGATGTAATGGGGAAATAGCAAAGAGCTGAAGGATTGCCATGTAATTCCAATCTCTGAAAAGGAGGAAGAAATTGAGGTGTTTCACTAGTTCGAGATTTTCCTGCTACAATTACTAAATTAATCTTCTCACTAAGACTATCATAGATGCATTTTTAATACTTGTCCTTCTGCCTGGCATAGTTAGCAGCAGAGAACAATCTGAGAACAGGAGTTTTGCTGTCCTTATCAAACTGGTTTTAGAGATACCTGAGTGAAATGTAGTGGAAGGAACTGTACAGGAAATGAAACTGCGCACATAACGGCTCCTTCTGTCTGTGTACTCTATGAAGCTACAAAATATTACGTAATAGAACTGTTCGGCTGACTCTAATGCAACATGCTTAGATTTTTAAAGTTATTTTATAATTGGATCCATTGCCTGTTCTTCATAAAGCTGTTTGTCTTCACAATGTCTTAAGTGTTATCTGAGTTTTTTTTCACTTGAACACCTAGATATATGTTGGACTGTATGGATTTGGTGTAATAGGATCTGCATGGACTTTTTAAAGTTACTTAAACTAGAAAAATCCCAGACAACCCTTGGTTATAGGGTTAGGTTTTTTTAAGTTGTTTAGGTGAGGAAGCACAGATAATATGATGTTAAATAGATTCAATCACCATTTGAGGGAGTGATGATAGGAGACAAAGTTGTAGACAAGCATGGTATCAATTTAAGTAGTTTGCAACATTTCCTAATAAGTGTCATAACTGGTTAGCTGAGGCTTGTAAATAAATATGAAAACATCTAGAAACACAGAAGAAGTCTAAGTGAATCAGTGATTTACACCAAAATACTGTACAAATATTTACAGGTGGAATTTGTAGATAATGATAAAACCTATCTGGGCAACTAGATCAACTGCAAGGTGTATGGTTTTGGTTTATTCCCAGCAGTGGTTCATGCTTTATCTCAGAGGCTGGCTACAAGGAGCTCTTCCTGGCTCTATTTTGGGACTGGTCCTGCTTTATATCTTTGTCAGTGATCTGGAGTTGGAATGTACCATTGCTCAAGGGCAAGTTTGCATTTTGGAGAGGTATAAGCAGGACAGAACAATGAGCTGTCAGGACCTTCATGAAATCCAAAAAGGACAAATGGAAAGCCCTTTATATGGAGCAGAATAACCACCTGCAGGGAATACAACCTGGAAATGCTATACGTGAGTCAGCAATGTACCCTGGCAACATATAGGA
The DNA here is from genome assembly GCA_013397075.1 of Rhabdornis inornatus. NCBI lineage: Eukaryota > Metazoa > Chordata > Aves > Passeriformes > Rhabdornithidae > Rhabdornis > Rhabdornis inornatus. The sequence continues at coordinate 445,100 of VWZS01003631.1, forward strand.
GTGTAGCCATTGGGCTGAACAAAGTGATTATTCCTGTTTACTCAGCACTTAATAGGCCACACCTAAACCACTGTGTCTAGTTTTGTTCTCTGCCATCCCACTGGAAGTCTGCAAGGATGGTCAATATGTGCATGGCCTATGAATGGAGGCTGAGGGATCTTGTGGCAGCATGCCAATATCAAAGTAGTTTATGGAGGAAAATGAAGCCTGACTCCTCACAGAGATGCATGGCTGGAGCCTGAGACAGTGGCCATAAAGGGAAACAGGGAAAGTTTGTTTTGTGCTGGGAGATACTGCTCTGTGATGATCTAAGTAAGAGGGACACTTGGACACTCTAAAATAGCATTGAAAATTCTGTTTATTAAAGATAACCATATTAAGAGAGAATAGTATAGATAATCTTGGATCTCTTTTGGTGCTGGGAACCCTGAATTGTGCAGCACCAAACAGACCTCCGAAGAGTCCATGTGCAACATGCTGTGCAGACCCTGTCCATAGAAAGGTTACGCCATGTTGCTCTGTTGCTGGATTTCCTTGCAAGAAGACAACTCTATTCATAATTTTTGCTGTCAGGTAGAAAGGATGCTCACGTGGGAACTTCTATCTGCACTTTCAGATAAAGTAAGGCACCCCAGGTGGCATAATCGCTGGTGGAGTTGGCTGCAGCTTCTCTGTTTCAGAGGGCTGGCTGGGCTCCCGCTGCAGCCGCGCAGTACGTGCTGATGGCCAGCCCAGACATGCAGCCCAGCACAGGCGTGGGTCTGCTCTGCTTGGCTCCCACATGGATCACTGACTGCCCCATCGGTCACGGGCTTCCGGTCAGGATGGCTGTGATCTTCTGCCTTGACATGATGAGTTTGTATTTCACCATGAGGATGGTCAGGCATTGAAACATGTCCTCTAGAGAGGTTGTGGCGTCTCTTGACTTAGATTTTCAAGGCCCAGCTAAATGACAGCCTAAAGCAACATCATCCAAATTCAGCATTCACTGATTCTGCAGAAGGTTGAAATGGATGGCAGTCTTAAGGTCCATTCCACCCTCAGTTTCCCTATCTCAATATTTTGTGTCTTCCCTGTGATCTTAAAACTTAGTTGGAGCTTGCAGTAGTTTTGTTGCAGCTGATGGGAATGTCTGTGAGAAAAAAGTCTGACTTTTCATGTAATTCTGTGGTGAAGTCAGTGATACAGTGATAGTAATAGAGATATAATTTTGGTAGAAGCAGAGTAGTAATTGTACCAGGAAGATTCATGGGTTGCTGCATCACTGAAAAAGTGTGATCATAGATAAAAACAAGACCTTATCAACCATTCCTTATTTCTGTAATTGTGGATCACATAGGCTTTATTTGTCCGCATGTTTTTGTTCTTTCTGTTGAAAAATTTGTTTCAAAAGGAATATTTGTGTCCCATCATTCATGTGAAGCATAATACAGTGATTAGTTTTCATCTTTGCCAACTGCTGGCAATATAACAATACATTCAATTGTGGTTTCCGTGTTAATATACAAGATGTATTAAAGTTATGCTTAACAATCTGTGCAGCTCATATGTCTGAGGAAATACTGAGAGATTGGGATAGTTAATGTTGCGGAGTTTTTGACTATTCCTTTTTTGCAGTGGAGGATATGGAGTATTTGGTCCTTACTAGAAACCATTTCCTTCTTTTGTGTTTGATTTGATATTCTGAACCTGTGTGTAATTTCAATCTGTGGAGACAGCAACAGGCAGTTTAGAGGTACCAGAAATTGCCATTATTTAGTGTGTACTAGGAAGCACTGAGGCTGCTCTTGCCCTCTAAGTTGTCTCTCCTGAGTATAAGAAGGTAAAGAAGGTGTGTGTGTATGTGTAACTTTTACATTATTTTTATGTTATTATATACCTTGTCAGTTGCCTTTTGTGTAGCTTAGCTCTAGGTCATGATGTGCCCAAATATCTTTGACTGACCTGTGTCTTCCAAAATATTCAAAAGATTAATAAATTCCTTGTTTTGGGAGAAACATGATTACATTTGATGCTGAAGGAGAGATGGTTGTCATTGGCAGAGTCTGAATCTTCACAAATGAAATCACTCCAACAATCAGTACTACTGAATATCATTAACTGATGGCGAAAAGACTGAAATGAACTTCCAGTTCATCAGGGAAAATTTGTCAGAGTTTCAGTGCTTGGTGAGTGCTGTGAATTCTTCCCTTGATTAAATGAAATTTCTCTACGGATAAAGACTAGACTAAGATCTCAGAGATTGAATAAAGTGCTTATTTATTTAGCCTTGTTTCATTAATTGTGCTTTAAAAATACCTGTTTTGTAAAAAAAAAAAATGAAAAACCTCTAATGTTGAATATAGCAAAGGTGTGCCTTTTTAGGTTGAGACTCAGTACTAGGCATATCAAAGTAAAAATGAGAGGTATTTTTGAGTGAAGGCTTGTCTTAGGGGGCAACTTACTGATGAGTGGTTGTTGCAATCTTTAAAGTAAAATTAGATGTCTCTCCATAACATACTCTGTCACTAAGCCTAAGGGTTTGGAATTATTGGGTGAAATCATGATCTGTGTTGCACTGGGTGTCAACTTAGATCATCACAGCTTTTTTTAAAAGAATCTGACCAGAAGAGATTGTTTATTTAGTTCTGAGGGGTAACTGCTTCCAAGGTGTAGTAGATAGTTAAATTGCATTTCTGCAAGCATTTAATTTCCCTATGCCTACTTGCACCTTTAACTTATTAATGTTTTTGGAGTGTTCCCCCCAAACTGAATTTTGCCTGTTTTGTTTCATTGTTTTTGCTCTGTATTTTATCTCCTTTCAAAACTTTCAGCCTTTCTTCTCCACCCTTTTCTCCTCTGGTTTTATCAAACCTTGCAGCCAGCTTTTTCCTGCTGGTGTGTGTTCCTTCATGGCAAGTCAACAGACTGCTATGCTCAGCATCAGTAAGTAGTATTACTGCCACATCGTTAACACTGTGGCTTTAACATCAGACATTTTCTACCTTTTCCTGGCCTTCGATTGTTGTATTTATAAACTTTATATGGTGGCTGAACAAGCATTATCTTGCCACTCTTTTTTACTTGTCCTCAGGCTTACTAGATATTTTCAGTGGACACTTGAATGTTGCCAGGTGAGCATAGGAGGGGTGGAGATACTGTGCTCCTCCCTCCCAATGATACTTCTCTCCAGTAACTTGGTGTTAACCAAGTCGCAACTGTTAGACAACAAAATCTAAACAATTGTGTTGTTCATGTACCCTTGTTCTAAAAATTCATGCAGTTCCACCCTGATAACTGACCAAGAAAAAAAGGGAGGGTGGCAAAATCAGGGTGGGGAGGAGAGCAGAACTCTCACTTAGTAGACTACGGTTTCTATGCCATAAGGTGAGTGATAGAAAGCATCCTCTTGTAGTAGGTAGCAAGGTAGGAGTAAGGATGGAAAACTGAGCAGTGTCCACAGAGCATGAGCTGTAGCCCTTACCTGATTGCATTCATATTGCCAGCAAGACATTTACATGTCAGGAGATATCTACCTGGCTCTGTTGGCTTCCTGTTCTGTGGAGGGTTTTTTGGAAACTCTGAACATTGCATCTTCCTTCCTCTTTACTGTGGTTTGGAGAACAATGCTTGATCTCTGTCAGTGTTTATTAAGGTCGTTAATTATCCTGGATATACCTTTTAGGTAGGTCTTTCCCCTGTGTTGATACAACTCATTTTTTTTGAGTAAGTGGGGGTCTGTTCAGTGGTTGATTTTGTAAGAGTATAAGTTTGTAAGACTGATGTTAATGGTAATAGTTGAAATTATTGTAATTTAATGCATTGTTCTCCTGACATTCCAGAAGCCATGAACTGACTGCTGTTTCTGGCAAGCTACATATTGAATATTTCTATATGATAAAAAGATGAGAATTCCATTAAGTGCATGTTACCTTTTCACACCTCAGTTTTCAGTGCTACATGAGTATTAAAACTGCCACAATGAAAAATTCCTGATCTAAAACTTGAGAAATTGAGATAAATCCTTAAGAGTAGTTTGGAGGGACTGTTGTTTGTCCCTTCTCATTACAGGATGACTTACCTTGTTTCTGAGCGTAGTTGCAAATAATTTTGTCTGTACACATTCAATAACAATACATGTATAGGAGTATAATTTAATTTAACATACTGAAGTTTTAAAATTGCCATCATTAGAAAGAATAGCCACATTTTGTATGGCCCAAAGCAGAAATAATGGACGCTATATGCAGATGTTTGTTTCTCTTTAGCTTCCTTTTAAATTTTTACTCTCTTTAAATTATTTCTGAGAAGTTTCCATGAGTGTCAGGAGTATTGTTCTCTTTGGCTTAAAAATAGCATGCACGAAAGTTTTTCTGCTGCCGAGAGAATTATTTCCCCTTTTTATTTAATTTTTTTTAAAGTATTTTAAAATAAGTTTTCTCATTCCTAGCCCCTGGTGAATGGAGTATTATTTCCTGAGAAGTATTTTGGAGCCAGGAAATAAATATCTTCGGAGGAAAAAATGAAATTTTTGAAAAGTTTAAAAGTAGAGCACCAACTTACAGCATCTGGCAGCTTTCAAAGTAGTATTTTGGTGTTTTTTTCCCAAGTGAATTTTTACTGCTTTATTCCTTTATTGCTACCATCTGAAATCCATCATTTTGGCCAATAGCAGATAGGTTTTTTTAAACTCAGTACAAGAAAACTAGATGAAAATAAAAGTTGCTTCAGTTGAAGTGGATGGAAATGCACATTTCTGCAAGGCAGAAATACAGGCTGAATACAGAATAAGCATCTGAGAATTAAGGTACATGAATATAATGTGGTTTTTTGTGTGTGTCAGTCTGAAATAATCTAATGTAAAAATTTTAATGTAAAAAAATTTGTTAGGAAAATAAATAAAAGCAGATTGTTAGGTGTAGTACATGTTACTTTCAGTGAGCTTTTCTGTTTCTGTGTATGCTTGTGTCTTTTTTTTTTGAGTATATATCTATCACAGAGCGCCTCTGATCAGTGTTAACTGTAAAAGAAACCTTTGAGCAGTTGTACTGTCTTCTGGAGTGTGGAACAAATGTTGTGAGCCAGATGTGTGAGCAGTGGCTTCAGGGTGGAGACTCACTTTCTTCCTTTCTCACTCTAAGCAGTAGCTTCATTGTTTGTCTGGAGCCTGTGTTCTGAATCAGAATCATACTGTCACTTTCTATTTTGTGGCTAGCTTTAAAAGCTGAATTGGTGGCTGAATTCCTAAAAATCTGCATCAGCTTTAACTAAGGGGAAAAGAGATGAGTGAATGAGTGCAATGTGACAGCTCTTCTTACTAGGGAAGGGCCTTGTTGGGTAAAGAAGCTTGTCTTTTATCTGAAGGCAGAAATGACACAAAAGTAAGTTAGTGGAATATTATATGCAGACTTAGTTGGGTGTCAGTGATATGCTCATTTTGTGCTGTTGTGTGCAGTAAAGTAGAAATAATTGGACGTTTCCCCCAGCGATGTGAAGTAGTCAGTAGTGTGCTCAGGTGAGTGATCAGTGCAAGTGATCTGCCTCTGTTTAGCTTGTGTTAACTTGAGCATAGGTTGGTGCATATGAACTTACTCGAGTATGTACTGTGTAGAGTCAGAATTTTTTTTATTTTGCGTCAGTAGTACAAAACAAGGGTTTTGATGAAGATTCTTTCTGTTATTTAGCTTAATGTATTGCTTTTTCATTTCACATGATGATTAAAGTGCATTATCTAGGAATGGTTCTATTTAAAATCTAATATATAAACAGAAAATGCAAATTTGGTCAGTTAGCTTTTTCTGGGGCGAATGCTCATTAGAGGTTTTAATAATAAAGAAAGAATAAATATGTTTCTGTGTAAAAAGACTTCAAAGTGTGACATTTGTACATGCGATCATTAATGCATTGTGTGTATTTTCTTTGTTGTGATGGCTCTTCCTGAGTTCTGTTGGAAAAATTATTAATTTCCTCTTGTTATAGAGTACGGAAAATAAACAAGCTAATTGCCTCAGTAAGTGCAAGAGGATTTAACTGGAAAGCAAGCCTGCTGGCTAGTGATTCTCACTTGCCTGACATTCTCTGTCTCAGAGAATGACCTTTTACATTTCCAGTGAACAGTCACCTGTTGAAATGCAGGCAGGAATCCAGGCTGATAGCTACACTGACTCGTCTGTCTTGGAGAACAGGTCTTTTTAAAACAGATTTGTTGTGTTGAACACTGAACTGGGACGCGTTTCTTGATGCTCACCAGACGTCTGTAGTCCTGAGGCTGATTAAAATGATCACTCACGTTACAGTGTAATACTGTTTTCCTTTATCTGTATGGTATTTTATTTTTTGCAATGTAACTTTCCATCCATAATAATTTTAGTTTTTCATTCTGTATTCCCCATGCTGCTCAGTTTTCTGCTGTTCAGGATGATTGAAATTGTGACTGTACGAAGCAGTTAATTCATAGCCAAAACTTTAAAAATAACTTGTCCAGGTTTAGTTCTGCGTTTTACCGGTAGTGATACAAATGTAGCAATTACAATTACATAGACAGAAGTGAGTGGCATTTAGCACATTGTAATTGACTCGTGGTTATAGTTACCTTGATGTGAGCTTAGTCATTAAGACAAAGGGTTAGAAACTGGACTTTGAAAAAAAAAAACCTCAATGTAAATTAGGAATTATTTAAATAATTTATCTTTCCCTATTTTGGTAAGATAGGACACTGGTTTTAGAACTGGGAGAAAATTCGTAGACTAGATGATACAGGTTTGTATAAATCTAGTTTATAAGAAAGAAAACTGGTTTAGACAAGACTTAGGAAAGAAAACAGTTCTTGCAAGTATGTAAGAGAATACATAAAAACATTAACATAAAAATAAATCAATGCACTGCTATTGAGTAGCTGTTCAAGAGCTAAGTTATATTTCAGAATTGTGTTTTTATAAGTATATATGCCAGAATATACTTTCCTATTAAAATGAAGAAATTAAGAGTGGCTAAAGGAAAGATAAGTGTGCAAAGCCACATTAAAAATCAGATCTCAGTCAGAGTAAGCCTCATAACCTGTGGGCCATGGAGATTTTTTTTTGTTGTGCACCAAGAGCCTTGGCATATTCACTGCTTTTGCATTACATGCAAAAATTATTCTGTTTTTTGTAATTCAGTCACAGCTAAAGACTGGTCTTGGCTAAAGTTATTTTGATATTAAGTTCCTGTTTGCTTTGGAGATGTGTAGGATTTTAAAATTTTCTTGTTATTTGATGGTTTATAGGTCTGTATTTTTCTTGTTTTATCCCCAAATATGAAAGGCTTGAACAAGAGACAATCAAAATAGGGATGTGTTTGAGCAAGATTTGTCTGTTAGGTGTATAAACTTGTGAAAAGATGCTGCTTAAGTTTTGAGGAATAGAAGTGAATTTAGCTACTTTTATTTTTGTCATGTTAGGTGTTTACCATCAAGCGCTGTGATGTTGTTGGAAAGCGCAGGGGAAAGCATTCAGGAATCTAGTGGTAATAATGACTAGATAGTGCTTTCACTGTTTCAGAAAGCTGTGGTTTGGGGACTGGGGGCTATGGTTGTGGTGGTGGGTTTTCTTTTGGCATTTTTTAGAGTTTGGAAAGCTTGGAAAGTGCTGTCAGCAGAACAAAATGTTCTGGAGCAAGTGGAAAGGCTATGTTCATGGGTTTTTTCTGATATATTTTATGGGCTTTTTGTAGTAAAGCTGACTTAATCAAAGAATTTGCATTTTAAAGGTTGTAGATTGAATACAATCAGAAAATGAAACTTGGAGTATTTTTAGTTAGCTTCTATGTGTTCTGTTAGTAGTGACTTACTGTCTGAAAAGAGGAAACCAAGAACACACAAGATAGAAGCTGAAAAATTTGACCCTGAAATCATATAATATCTTAGTAGGGAGAGTGACTGAAATTGTTACAGATTCTCATGAATCTGTTGTATTTGCTTTTTGCGGAAGCTTGATGGGATAGAGATTTTCTGTTGAGAGGAATTCGTGTATACCTCTCAGAACAAAGTGTTCAGCATAGGTGAAGAGGAAAGGAGACTATGATTCTTCTGGCCTTGAAATCTGCGGATATGAATATGTATCCTTTTCCTTCTTTGGTCTGTGAACATTTCAAGTTTGACTAATAGCTATTATAATTAGCCTGCAGGGCTTTAATTGCCTATAGTGTCAGGAAGAAATTATTTTCCTAATGTGTAATTTGGCTTCTTGGCTGCTGATTTGTGCAGTGTCAGATCACGCTGTGGCCGTTGACATGCTTCCTACCCCAAATATTATGTTGTGCTCCTCTTGTAGCAGTCCCCAGTCATGTGTCAGGGATGACTGAAACGGCAAGGCAAGAGTTGTTAATTTGCTGCACTTTACTATTCCAGAGTATTAAAGTATTGGCTACAGTGTTAAACTGTAATGGAGACCATGATGGTAGCAACTTAAGCTTTGGGAAGAAGTTTTTCCAGGGGAAATTGTCAGGGACTTAGCAGAAAACAGTCATCTTCCTCTATAGCATGAGGAATGGTTCACCTAATAAAGCATGCCCAAGTGATCTCATGCTTAATTACCTACAGTGACTTTGCACATGGTAATAACCTATTGTCTATTGATGACATACATATTTTGTGTAAAAGGACACTAAAAACTGGTTTTGGGCTTGCATTGCGAAGTTTGTGAACTTGCTTAGGTCTGGTAGCACAAGTGCAGAAGATCAGCAACTGCTTCTAATTCTGGAACAGGCAAAAAAGTACCCACAAGGGCACTGTCAGCATTTCACTTTGAAGAAGGCTTTGTCCTCTCTGTGGTCCATCTTGGGCAGTCTGAGGGCTGCTCTTAAAGGGATTCAGGTGTCTCTTTGTGACTCGTCAGTGAGGTTTTTTAAAATGTAATTAGTTTTGCCTCATTTGAATGAGGTGACTTGTTGCTTCATCCTGAGTTGAGAGTCTGAGAAACGAGTTGCAAAAACAAGCTTTCATCTCATGAAGGTATACGTATTTACTTGCCATTTCCTTGCTTTGATGAAATAACCAATAAAGAGAAACGCAGGCTTGAAAGTTAGTCTAAACCAAGATGAAAGGTATAACCCCAGCAACTTCATCACTGTCTCAGCTGAGATGTACTTGCTGTGAAATGGACAGCAACCAGGCTTTACAGTGCATCTGACTTCACCTGGCGCTGTCATCCGCTCTCTGAAAACATTTCCTAAGTGATATTGTGATGAATAGCAATTCTATTTAACAGCGTTATCTGTTCAGAATGTTCTGCAACGTCGGTTACTTTGTTCCTAAGTTGTTGCAAAGATGAAATAACTAGAGAGTGGCTGAGAAGGTGTTTGGGATCTACAGAAGGTCTGTCTGAATTCAAGATGCTTGGGTGGAAAGCTTGGGCTAATTTCTGGGGGCTTCAGTGTGTATTATCCTTGTGGAAGAATTGTTGCTACTTTCTGCTCTTTGTACTGGTGGTGTATTGTATTTAAATCGGGGGGGGGAAGAAAGCCTCAAAAATATTAAGAATTTGCCATTAGATGAAATGGCCTTTTGTGCTTTGCTGGTTGTTAATAGATTATTTATATTAAAAAGTTGTTCTCTAATGACTTTTTTGTTTGTGCCTGATGTCACAATCTAGTGCTGTTTATTCCTTGTTTCCAAAGCAGAGATCTAGAAAGCAATAGAATGCTAAAAAGTCCAACTTCAGAGGTTCAATTCCTTTTGATTAATAGGAAGGTGTGCTTGTATCTGTGATTTATTTTTTTTTTTGTGATTGCTGAACTTTTGGTAAATCAAATATATGAGAAAATATAATTTCATTCTGTATTTCTCCCCAAGTTAAAAATCGAGAATTTTCCCTCTATGCTAGTTAATCTGTAATTTGGGGTTCTTGCACAGAGTATAAGCATGACACTTCTGTGAAATCATGATTAACTGTCATACTCTGCCTTTTAACCTAACGTGTCAAAGCTTCATTTTCTTATGTCTTGCACTGAAATACACTTACAGGTTTTTTCAGTGATTTTAAAACCAAACTTAAACCATAAAATGAATGTCTTGCATCATATGTATTGCCAGTTAAATTGAGAAGAACTCACTTGTTCTTTGTTCTGGCGTTAAACTTTAAACTGGCAGACCTATTCCAGTAATTTAAGTTTTAAAAGCCCAAAATTTTGTAAACTGTAGGGCCGGATTTTGTGACAGCTTTTTAAATGCTGTTTTGGTTTGTTTATTTTTTGTTTGTTTTTTTTTTTTTAAATCTCTTGCCCTATGTTCTGTATAGCTCTTCAATATAAATGATTGACCAAACTCCTGATCCTTGCATCAAGGATGGATTTTGTTTGTTTTGAGTAACATTAAGGTAATAGCAATAAACACACACAAAAAAATGCTAGTTTATTGCTGACACAACTGACTAGGACTTCTCATGCCACTGTAAATATTTCAGTGTTGGTGCAAATATTTCAGGACATACAGGTTGTTTATAATATGAGCTCTCCCTTTCTCCTCTATGGTGATTCTCACACTCCACCTGAGCTGGGCTGTTTTCTCAGCCTGTGGCATGTTAGAATTGTGTGGTATGGTAGCTTGAGAAGTCATTGTATAAAACTTTGTTGTTTGGGGATCTATTAAATTTGTTTCAGGGTTTTTGCATCCTAAAAGAGACTTTTGGAGATGATAGGAGCAATCTTTGTCTTATATTAACTTTTGCTTTGGGTCGTATGAAAGCAAGGTTGTGGAGCTTGTGCCCTTAAGGAGAAGGTGTTGAAATGTGCAAGGAAGTCAGGCATGTAGAATGGGATTTGCAAACAATGATATGTTAATTAGCGTAGTGAATTTTGGGTGCTGAGTGTCACCAAAGCAGCCAGTGAGGAAATATTTAGGACAAATATGTCAAAGCTAAAGTTTCTCTATGTGGTAGGTGCCTTTATTCCTGTCTACCAGGAGTGCCTTTTGTTTACTGAAAATACTGACACTTTTGTTTAAAGCATCATAGAGTGGCATTGTTGGTGACATTATAATAATTGCTTTTGTTAGAACACTGAGCTTCAAAGTGAGAGGTAAAGGTCCAAATCTCCTTTTTCAGATTGGGATTCACTGTGCTTCTGTGTACTGGGACATCTTTAATTTCCTCCTGTTGAAGTTGTTCCTCTTTGTGGAAAGAGAGGAATGGTATCACTCACTCAATTTCATCTAGCACAAATGGTAAATGGTAAAGACAGTCATGGGAAAAGGACGTAGGGTAGATAAGGAGTTATTTGTAAGACTCTTTTTTTTTTTTTTTAATACTATTTACTCATTTGAGGTTGCTACTGCATTTTATTCTAAAGACTTGTGTGTGTGAGTAGATTTTTGGGGAGTAAAATGTGGAACTCTTTGAACCTTTCTTTCCTCTTAAATCATACTCATTCTTGTACAGATTATTATATTTTTCAGGGAGGGCAATGCCCTTGTTTCTTTGTCTTTAGAAGAAAGTTGCATTTCCTACATTTTAAGAGGACTTGAAAAACAATTGCCTGACCAAATATGTAGAGGAAATGAGTGGAGTGTTTGAGGATCCTATATTTGACTGAGGCATGAATTTTTCATGGAATTTAGTCTTATAGTGTAAACACTTCTAAACTGTTTCAAATTTTAATATGTTCCTGTCAAGGTGGAGAGGATAGTTGCCATGCCAAGGATTAGGCTGCAGTGTGAAGGAGGCTTTCCAGATGTATAGTTAGGATTATTGGTGTGTAAATGGAACAGAAATTCTGTTTGTGTCTGAACTTTTTGTGGGCTTAGATGTATTAAACTTGCTTGTTCAGGTACCCAGCCTGTCATATTCATTGAAGTATGGAGTTAGCTTGGTACAGTCACTCTTTTTTGGGAGCCTAGAAAAAGTTGTTCCCTTTAGAGTTAAACATTTTTAGGATAAGAGACTAATTTGCCAAGCGTGGTAGTTCTCAAGCAAAGCTAGTGTCACAGACTTGTGTTTGTTATTTTGGTAGATTATGCATTATTATTTTGGTTTGTCATAGCTCTGTCTACAAAATGAGATACAGCAGATTTTGGATGTTTAAATTTTTGTTTTGATTTAATAACAAAGGGGTTTTTTGTTAAATTGCTTATTTTTTTTTGTTTTCCTTTACAGCTTTCATCCAGTCAGATGGCATAATAGAAATGCTACGTTTTGATGAAGGAGACCTATTGCAGGTATGTAGTCTTGAGTAAATCATCTGAACTAGCAATATCTCATCTTTACGATAGCTGCTTTTTGAACTCATGGGTTAGTGGAGTTCTGAAAATAAGCAAGCATTAAGCATGGAACCTTTGGATTTTCTAAAGTTACTTTCAGCAGTATGCTTTGGTGTGGCCAGAGGTTCTGATACCTTGATGTTTTGCATTGGGAAAACCCATGGGTTTTACCACAGGTTCTCTCTGGCCTGTCTCTCTGTTCAGAAATTTCTCAGAAGAATTGGGGGACACTTTGTGTTTAAGGCTCATCTTGATCTAGAGTTGAGATGCAATTGACTAACTCTTCTGTAGGAACTGCAAGTGTTGCAAGATTCCCAAACCTAAAGGCAGTTCTTGGGACCAAGTTACCTCTGGGTTTAAGGAAATTCTAGTTGCTGCAGTGAAGTAATTACTGTTGCAAATAGTTGTTTTTCATTTATGATGTTGCCATTCCTGCCAGTTTTCTTTTTGTCCCAGTCAGAACAGGAAAAAAGGTAATTTTAGAGAATATATGCTGAAATTTTGAGATGGTGGTAGTATTTAGGATGGCATACATAGCAACATGGCTTGATACTACAGCTACGTAGCTCTGAAGTTCTATTGACTAGGATTTCATATGCATGCATTTTGTGGATTGTATGTATGTTGAGAATATTTTTCTTAAAATTCCTTGATGGTGATAGTATACTACTTGGGAGGGAGCAGAGTGCAGTGCTTGATTTAAAATTCCTACCTCTTGTGTAGTTCAGAAAAGTCAATATATGCATCAACATATTACATGTTTCAGATTTATGATATTGTCTTTTTTGCTTTTGCCCTGCCTACCAAGTTGTTTAGGTTGGTTTTTTCCATTCTTCAATCCTTGGTCTTTAATGTAACTCAAGAATATCTTACTGTAGATGTTAAGACTGTAATGTACAAGAGTAAGATACTTCAAAATTAGGTGAACTGGTGACAGGAAACATTGCAGTTAAAAACAAATAAGAAAGCCCCAGCACAAACTCTTCAAAAAAAAGCCTCCCAAACCCAAATACCCTACCAAACAAGCAAACAAAAAAGCCTCAGGTTCCTCATTAGCCAGTTGTTCAGCTGTCTTGTGCTAAACATATTCTCATAATAGGTGTCTGTGTATAGGCTTATGTTTGAATGTGTAGTGTAGAGTGGTGGAATTCCATATAGTGGTTACAGTCTCAATTATTAAAGCTTTCAACTGTGAATAGTTCTTTGACTTGCATGAAGATACCACATATCACCATAAATATGAGAAAAAAACCCCACAAGGCTTAGTTTCTTTTCTTTTACATACTCTATTAGGACATATTTTGACACAAGTAGTTTAATAAAACCAACAGAGATGTCATTGGCCCAGTGTTTAAGGTAAAGATGTTGTAGTTGCATTCACTCATCTATATTTTAAGTGTTCCTTTCTCACCAGGATTATTTTTTTAAACTAGTTCAAATTAATCTTAAAAATCTGTAATCTTCTTACTCATTTTAGCACTCTATTGACTGCTAGTTCTTAGACTAGAAAGTAATGGTACTGCTGTGAGCCACTCAATAAATCATATAAAGATGGGAAAGTAAAAGGATTGTTAGTTGTACTAACTATTGCAAGATGTAGCAATATTATTATGGTGGGACAAAGTCAAGCAATTCTACATGCTGCACCATAAAATTTGCAGTGCTTTAGATGGCTTTGGGCTGCCACTTCCCTTAAGATGTTGCTGAATGATTTAAAACAAAAAAGGAGAGACAAAATTTCCGAGTGGTTTGTACGTTTTATGTTGTTGTGGCTCTTAAGCCAAGCATACCTATATAAGTGAAACCACTTCCTTTTAATCAGAATGATAATGTATACTGTTTTCTCTAGCTTACAAATTATTTGGGTTTTTTCATGTTAGATATTAATATGGTGACCTATTGTGACTACTAACTGCAATTTTAAAAAAGCAATTATGCTGTTGTAAAACCAGACTTACGTCTTGTGAACAGCAGTTACTGTGATGTCACTGGCTGTTTCTGTTTAGGTCTTTCCATAAGCTTTCACAAGTGTCTGTTTTCATTACAAATACCATGATGTAGTAGTAAATCAGTATTGTCTAATGTTGTGTCACCTTCAGGTGGTTTGGTTTTTTTAAAATATAAAAAATAACCAATTCAGCACATAAAGTGACTAATAATCATTGAGGTAAAAACTATCTCCAGTCTTGGTTTATCTCCACTTCCCCCAAGAATCCGATATCTTTAGAGAGGAAGCAAGCTTTTTCTTGTTTGAAAGAGTTGCTTTACAAGTAAGGTAAATCAAACACCAAGCCTTGAATAATGTTATTTTTAGAGATTCCTGCCACCTCCTTCCAGTTAGTGTCAACCCTCTTGATACTGGTTTTTGTACTAATTTGCAGTACATACTGTTGGTAAAATACTCCTTATGTCTTTCAATCACATTTTAGGAATTTTGTTGTAAAAAATAGATGGAATGTGTTGAAAAGTTTGGTTTGACCAGTCTGACTGAAAAAAGCTATTTATTGAAAGAGAATAAATTTTTAAGTAGAAAAGCATTTCATTGATAAAAATAAACTGACAATGGAAATTTCATGAGCTCATGCTACTGGATAACTAGCATAGAGACTCTACTCTTTGGGTGTGGACTTATAATTTGTGGTTTAGAAAGTGCTATACCACGTAGTTCAACCTTCTTTCTTGTCAGAGCAAAAGTGAGAATTCTACTCTTTAGCATATGTGTTCAGATTAAAGGTTTATATCTAAATAAATTTATGCTAGTTCTGCCTGTGGATTAAATTAAAGAGGGAATTTTTAAAGTCTGTCTATTCACATGAATTGGTCCCTTTAAGAACTCAACTTTCTGAACTCTTCAAATAATTAATTTAGATCCTGAACATAGGGTAAGAATAGTATTAATGTAAATGCAGTGTAGGGTCTGGTTTTTTTCTTCAGTGGCAGGTGGTTTGCAGATGTCTGTATAGTTGTTTGGCACTTCAGTCATAGACTTGGTTGATTGTAATGGACCTTGGGAGATCATGTATATGTTTTTCAGGTTATGGTGTGTGTAGATAGACTATGCCTGGCAGGTGCTTGACTCTTCTGTTCTTAAAACCTCTAGAGAAGTATGTAGGTTTCATGCCGAAGCTGGTTTTGCTGCTGCTTTTTTCTTAAACGTATTTATTGTGTAGTTGGGTTTTTTGTTAGGTTGTTTTGCCTCTTCATCATGATCATTTTGTGCTAAAATCTACCTACAGCTTCTTCATGCAAGTTTTTTACTACACTCTCTAAATTTACTGGATTTTCATTTGTCACTACTTAAAGTGTAAGCATGTATTTGAGACATTGTGCTCAGAAAGAGGACAGAATAGTTCCTTCCTGTTTAGTAACACTTGTTTTAGTAATGCCAAGATGAGTTGGTAAGTTTTTGACAGCATTTTGTTTGCTCATGTAGTTCGTATTTCACTGTGCTTTCCAGGCACATTGTTTTCTTTAGTGTGCTATCAGCTATTCCCTTCCCAGTTTTACATTTAAGCTCTCCTTCAGCTGAACTTCGCTATGTCTGTGTCAGACAGTCTCCTCCATGTGTTATCCTGATTATTTGAACCCTTGTCCAGACCTGACAGATGCTTCATGTCTCTGACAATGATGTCATCTGCAGCTATTAGAAGGGCTGAAATAAACTACAACTGTTACTTTTAATAATTTGTCCTTTCGTGTTAAGCCAACGTACCGGCTCACTTTTTGAGGACTTTACTTCGAAAAGTGAATGGTAAAGGAAAAATTATTTTTCAGAGCAAAGTTTTTGTTTGCTTGTTTGTTTTTTAGTTAATAAAGGACTGTTTCCCAGGTCCTTCTGTTTGTTGTTAGAACTTTTGCATTGGGTATCTAATATTCTTCTGCAGAGTGTGGTTGGGACCACTATTTTCTAGAGTAATTGACTTTTATGGTTTTTTTTATTCAGACTGTTTGGAAAGTACTTCTGCTTATGTAGTAGTATTTTTAAAGTAGCGTATTGCTAAAATGAAAAAGGAAGATGGTAAGACTTTTCAGTCAAATTATCTTAACATGGATCTGCTGCAATAATCATAAGTGTATGAAAGCATTTTTTACAGGTAAACTCCTAGAAATTATTTTACTGCTAATTACTGGTTTGCAGAATAGCTGAAATGGGGGGAATAAAGAAAACCTATGTGCTTATATATACTTAATACATATTTGCTGTCTTTGTTCATACACTTCTGTAAACTGCTTGTTACAAAGACTGGTAGCGAGAATTACAATGACAAAGAGACAGGACCATAATATGACTTGCAGTGGCCTTGTGGCACAGAAGACCTGGGACCAAATTACCTTTGTGGGTCTCAGCTGTGTTGATCTCTTACTGGTGGAAGTTTAGTATTTTCTGCGTGATCTATCCTTCATTCTCAGTGGCACAGCAAAGAATTCTCTTAACAGAAGTGGCAAGCATGTAATTCTGTATCAGCAATAGTGTTTTCAGGGAGTAAAGTCTAAGCGTATTTTTTAATTAACTAAAATTTTCCTATTATATATTGACTTTTTAAAGGGGTTTGATGTGATCTCCATTGATATCTGTGTAGCCGAAGTACTAAGAATACAGGCTTGTAGGTGGGTGGTAAAATGGCTGGACCATTGACCTCGATGGATGTATTGTACAGGGCAGAGTTCAGCTGGGAGTTGGTTACCTGTGATAGAGCTTGGAACTGAGGAGAGCACTGCTTAATGTTGTCTTTAGCAGCCTGGTTGGAGGTGTGGAGAGTACTCTCAGTGAGTTTGGAGATGCTACCAAACAGGCTAAAGTAGCTGTTACACGGGAAGGCAAGGCTGCTCTTCAGAGGGCCTACAACAGGCTGACAGGAAGCTCGTGACTTTCAGCTCAGACAAATGCAAGGCCTGCACCTGAGAGAGAACAGCTCTGTGTGACAGGATGGGCTGGGCTGTGACAGCAGCACTGCAGAAAAGACATGTTCACTGAATTGTGAACAAATGTGGACCCAGAAGGCAAAGGGTGTGATTTTCCCCCCACCTGTGGCGCTGCAGCTGAGTATTGTATCCAGTCTGGGCTACCCAGTGTGCTATACTGGAGCAAGCACAGCAGAGTAGTGCAGGATGTTTGGGGGCTGGAAGGCTCATATTAGGATGTATTTTTTCAGCTATTGGGAGAAAAGATCAAAACTGATTGCTGCAGGCAGTGTGGAATTAACAGGAACCAGATTTTTCATTGTATGCAGTGGAAGAATGAGAAACTTTAGACACAGATTCCCAACCCCATACAAGAAAAAAGACTAAAACTTGAGGATGTTCAAGCACTTGACCAGGTTATTAAAAGAAGTTGTAGAACTTCTATCTTTTGAGATACCCAAAGCATGACTGCCCAAAGCTGTGAGGAACCTGCACTAATGACGTCTCCACTGAGCAACAGCTGACTTGATGGTCTCTGGAGCTTTCTTTCCCATGTGTGATTTTATAAAGGAGTGAGAACTGTCTTAGTTCATTGCCATTTCTTATGAGCAGCTGAAGTTCTGCTTCTTGTACTGGAAGAGTTGCCGTCCCCAGCTTTAGATTAAAAATAGTTGGTGCCCAGGAGTGACTGTTGCAAAGCCAGTGTCAATAGCATGTGTTGCATCAGCTACAGTCAACTGATGATGTTTTTGTTTCCTTATGTGAGTTTGGGTCATAAAAGACCGGGGAAAGAATGACTTCAGTCCACTTTCAGCTACCTTTCAGATTACAGCATTCATTTTTTCATTACCTTAAGCGAGATATTCCTCATTAATTATGTTTATTTTAATTACACTAATAATTAGCATAGAGCTCATGAGCGCAACAATGAAGATTTAAGCTGCCATTTATGTATCACTCTTGTCACTATATCTGAACGTTTACTTGCAAGCAGCACTTGCCTCTTCTACAAGAAAGAAGCCTTACTATGAAATATTGAGATGTAGAATGTTCTGAGTCTTTCAGTCTGCAACAGTCTTTTAAATTGGTGTGGATACTCTCTTGTGTAGGAATATAAAAAACTTTGATTGATGAGAATTTTGTTAACATTAAAGAAATATATTTGGTGTTGGAAACCTCAGGTCTTGATAAGAGAGTCTGCCTCCTTGCGTTGCCCCAACTGTCCTTTTTGAAGACTTCTGAGCTCTAGTTTTGTTGCTTAAACATAGGTAACCAGTGCTATTTGAGATGTCCTGGATTTTTCTGGGTATCTAAATGGACCTGGCAGATATGGCTCAGAGTGTAGGAGAAACCATGTCCTTCTGGGTGTCAGTCTGAGACCAGGCAGGCTTCCCTAGGACAGGGCACTTATCTCAAGTGGCAGCAGATGCCTATGTTTAGATAACTGAATGCGGTGCTAGGAAATATGACCGCTTACCAAGAAGTGAAGAATAGCTATTATAGCACATAGATGAGAAATTAGAATTAACTTGATGGTCATGATTGTTTGTTTGGTGGGATTTTTTGTTTTTATGTTCTGGCTGAAGTTAACAACCATGAGTATTTCTTTAGAGACAGCCTGAAGGCTGTAAGGTATGTATTTTTATTCTCCATGTGTGCAAGATTATTGTCTGGTGTCTTCCACAATTATACTGAGTCTTTAAAGTGTACTTTGAGGTACAGATTGTCTGTGAAATCTGTCTTGAGAACAAGTGGAGAGAAACTATTCTTAAGTCTTGAAACCATGGTGTTGGCTGACTGCCTTGAAATTTTCTAGCTCACTGTGTTCAAGTTTTCTCAAGATCTCTATACTGAAATCCTCTAGGTTTATAGTTTAATCCTTCTAGGGTTATATAAGAGATTAAATTAAGGCATGATACTGTTAGGAGCAACAGCCTAAATGGTATCTGCTGTCTTTAAATTAAAAAAAAAAATTAAGAAAGAATCATCTATCTTCAAGGCTTGAACACAGCCTGTTGGGTGGAAGGATCATAAATGCCCAGTACTGGTAAAAGAGGTGATTTTTCCCTCTCTCACTTTCTTCCCACTCAGTTTTATATTTCTGCTGTTCCTTTTGTGCTGATCTTAGGTTTTGTTGTTAGGGATTTGGATTGGGAAATTAATGCAATTGAAGGGGTTTTTTTCCTGTAACTTATGTTATTATGTATCTTGAAATATTAATAGTTTGCACGTGCATTGTATATCCTGATCTGTACATTGCAATATGTTGTTATTTGTAATGCTTCTCCAATATAGAGAAGATTTAAGAAATGTTTTGTATAAATCTTGTTTTGCTAATTCTGCTCTTTTACAATTATCCTTTATGGAAGAATAGACAAAGCTGTATTTTTAAAAGAGCGTAATTTTATTTCTCTGTACCTGATAAACCGATGGTATTAAGCAAAACCTACACAATAAATAGTGGATTGATCACGTACATGGTTTTAGTTCCTGGCAGTTTTGTGCAGTCACACAGGAGAAATAGCAGGCCAGACTGCAATACAGTAGGTCCACAATTATACCTGGAGATCAAATTTAAAAAAAAAAAAAGTATTTAGGACTTGTAACTGAACACAGTTGTATGTTTTTGTTTACTGCCTGACTTGAAAGATTGACGTGTAATAAAAATGAGTGGTAATTATAGAAACTGCCACATGAGATTTATTTTTGGTTTAGTTCCATGATGCCATGTTGCTGAAGTTGGTATGCTATTTCTTTGCTCTTGATTGACCCTGATCCAAAAAACAAACTTTAAAAACCTCAGCAAAATCCCCACAACAAAATACCCACAAAAACAGTCAAAGCAAAAAGCAAACAGCTCCTGCTCAAAAAACAGAAAGTGTCATTAAAATGAAATTATAATACTGCTTGTGTTTAATGGACATCTGAAAGCAAAAACCAGACTTTTCCTTGTAAGTGTGAATCTTTGAGGGATTTTTTGCTTTCAAATATATCTCAGAAATACCAGTCTTAGCAGAGTGATTTATGGTTTTAAACCTGATCCAGAGATTCAACTTAATATTTTCATAGCAAATCAGTGATTTCAGGACGCAGGGGAAAATCTTGGGTGTGCAGTCAGATAATTTAACTCCCAACAGTTAACTACAGCCATGGCAACATAGTAGTTGCACTTTTGTCAATTATGTGTGTTTCCATTTGTTTCTACATTTTACTGGAGTTAAATTTGATCTCTGCTACCCTCTGTCTAAAATTTGGCCTGGGTGGGATCTTGGACTGAGTCTAATACTAGTGGTATTGACAGCCAATTATGATGCCTAAGAATACATATAAGTAACAACTTTCAGTATGAAATTATTTAAAACTTAATAGAACGTGCTGTCTTGTTAGAGCCAAAGCTAGTTGTCAAGGATGGGACAGTGCTGGTAATGGCTATTTTAGTTGCCCTGTCGTAGGATCTGAACCTGTTAACTGCATCATCTGACTGTCAGGTAACTGGTGGTAACTTAATTATGTGCTTTATGTTTTGAAAGAAAAAGACCCTTCATTGTTAAAAGAAAGTTTTATTTAATTTTAGTGATTAATGTGCTTTCAAGGACATTGGAAAGGATTACAGGGTTTTATATACAGTTTTATATATCTGTTAATTTCACAGAGTGAGTTTGGTTGTTGTGATTTAACTCGAAGCTCAGCGCCACACAGCTGCTTGCTCTGTTTCCTCTGTGGGATGGGATGGGGAAGGGAATCTAAACAGTAAGAGTGAGAAAACTCACGGGATAAGATTAAGACACTTAAATAGGTAAAGCAAAATAAATAAATCATGGAATTATAAGCACAGAATGTTCTGAGTTGGAAGGGACCACAAGGATCAACGAGTCAAACTCCTGGCCCTGCACAAGACAGCCCCAAGGTTCACAGTAAGTGCTTGAGAACATTGTCCAAACACTTCTTAAATGCCTATTTCAGTGCCAAACCACCCTCTGGGTGAAGAACCTTTTCCTAATATTGAACCTAAACCTTCCCAGACACATGCTGTCACAGAAGTCATATACCCGTTGTCCTTATCTCAACCCATGAGTTTTCTCATGGTTGAATTGAGAAAATGTGTGGCAGTTTAAAACTGGAATGTTTGCCTTGGTCTTTCCAGTTTGAGGAAAATATAAGGAATGGAAGGAAGAGATCTGCCTTTTTCTGTGTAATTTCTTTAGATTTCAGAGCTAATTAACTTGTTAATTAGCAATGCTTCCTAGAAAGTTTTAGATAGAAAACATTTTTTACCTTAAGCATTCATCACTTATCTAAAACTGAGTTTAAATTTCTTCCTTCTTCATTTTAATTGAATTTCTCTTACAACCTGTTGTAAATTTTTTCAGAGTAGTATTTACCTGTATCTTACTGGAAGTGGAAAATGGAGTGTGGCATCAGAAGTTAAGAAGCTGAACTAAAAGTTTATCAGTATATGCTTATCAGTATATGAGTAGTATACTTTAGCTAGGAAAACAGAAAAATGTGTAAGCTTTTTTTCCTATTCATTAAATTACTGGTGTTTCAATGAAGAATAAGAAATGGACTGGTTTCCTAGTTAGAGTACAAACGTAGTAGGTAAGTTTAAAGGAAAGCTTGCTGACTTTCCAATTACAATATTATAGTATAAAATAACTTCACTTGTTTTTTAGTCTTTTCTTCACTGAGGAGAAACTGTACTGGTTATTCTGTGCTGTAAAATATAATTTCATGTGAACCCCTTCCTGCAATATCCCTTTAGCAAGGCAGTCTGACTCTCTGTATGAGAGGTTTTAAACCAAAAAAATCTAATGAATGCTCTGTGTTGCCTTTCAAAATCGCAAGTAAATCCTCAAGTTACAAACAGATTAGCTTTGTTTTACAATGGTAAATAATACACTTCCAGCTTTCTTTAGTTTGATGAAAATTGGAGGGTGAGTAAACCAAATAACTTCATTTTAAATCCGGAACACTACTTAGATTTACAATCCAGAATGGATCCTTGACCTGAATCAAACATTGTTTGTCGATTCAGTGACTTAATAGGAATAATTATAAAATTTCCGAAGTGTCTCCAAGTCGCAAAACCAGAATTCCTCTGATAAAAGAATCTATATTTTAAGTAAAGATAATTTTTAAGAAACTATTTTGAAAAATACTTTTAGCTTAGAAAAAAGAAGAAAGAAAGTGTGATTGTTAGAAATGAGTGAAGTGTCTAGCTAAAGGGACTTGATCTTTAGTTCTGAAATGAAATACAAGTTTGCATTCCCCTTGCAAACAAGTGGCGTGCTTGTACTAGAGCTGAGCTGATCAAGGTGCAGCATGGACTTTTATCAGACCTGTGAGCTTTCTTCTCAGGAGAAGAGTATTCTTTTTGCTCTCAGGAGATAAGTATTTCAGCTTGGCCATGAAATGTGTAAGAGAATAACTAAAATCCTCAGTTTGATCTCCCAGTTCTGTGGGAATACAAAGGTTTTCCAAATCTGGTATGTTTTAACATTAGCTGTATCAGGAGGACACTGCATATGCAGGCTTCTAAACCAGCTGGTATTTCATAGGCAACAGTAAACTAATTGGAAATCCCTAGACAATCTAACCTCCTTGTTTTCAGGTAATTAACTGAAATGTACAGCAGAGTGGAAGGAAGGGTATGAATAATAGAGACTAGAAGATCATTAGCAGAGGAGGAGATGATGTTTCCTAGTCAAATGGAGATTATAGCCTTCTTTGTTTTCTAGGTGTTAAATTACATCAATGAGATAATTGGTGGACTGTTTCTTGTTTTATATGCTTTTCTTTGTGGTTTGTTTCGTACATCTATCTCTGCTGAGTTTTTCTTTTGCTCCATACAGTGTTATAATTTCCTGGACTTTTTCCTTCTCTCCGTTTTTAGGTTGTTAAGTTGCTGCTTGTTTTGTAGTTCATGGGCATTACTATCACAGTTCTTGTGCAAGGACAAACTTAATTTCTTTAATTGGAAAAGCTAATTTACATTTTCTGCTTCAGTTCAGAACTTCTCCTTTTTTCTTTCAAGCTCTGATATGCTAACTTGTTGCAGTTGCCAGCTTGTTAGGTTGGGGATTTTCCCTCGCTGGGGGTATAATGCTGTTGTTCTCACACATTTAATTTTTTTTTTCTTTTACAGACTGAGACAACTTTAGGCCTCAGTTCATATCAACAGAAAAGGTAAGCATCTTACTGAAATTTTAATACAGACTTTAATCATAAGATTTGTGATACTTTTCATAAGAAAAATAAAGGTTTAGTGTAAAAAAGATCAAATACAAACCATGTGATTTTTTTCAATTATTTCCTCATACAGAGGAAATGAAACTAAAATGTGAGATAGTTTTTAATATTGGACAACTCAATCATAGAATGCTTTGGGTTGGAAGGGACCTTGAAGATAAGCTAGTTCCATCCCTCTGCCATGGGCTGTGTTGCTGCCCCTCACTGCCCTATCAATAAAGAATTCTTTCCTAATATCTCATCTAAACCTTCTCTCTTCCAGTTTAAAGCCCTTTCTTCCTTGTCCTAGCACTAAATGACTCTATGAAAAGTCCCTCTCCACCTGTCTTGTAGCCCATTTTGGGTACTGGAAGGTGCTCTAAGGTCACCTCAAGCCTTCTCTTCTTCAGGCTGAACAACCCCAACTCTCCCAGCCTGTCTTTGTAGGTGAGGGGCTTCGTCCTTCTGATCATCTTTGTGGCCCTTCATGAGGAAGAAACTTCACATGTGGAATAAAAACCAGAAGAATTCTTTAATTCTCTTTATAATGTATACCATAGAGTAATTCTCTGTAATTAAACTGAGACTCTGCTTGTAGATTTTTTAAAAATCATTTTTCTGCAGTTTGTTTTATTGAGGAGAAAATTCTCCTGCCTCAAAAGTTCTTGATGTACTCTTTGAAGAAAAACTTAATGTTATTTTTGATAGATTCTTCCCCATATTCCTGTGTCCCATCATGGAATCATTAGGGTTGGAAAAGACGTCCAAGATCACGAGCTCCTACCTTCAGCCATGTGCCACGATGCCCACTAAGCCATATGACAGAGCTGTACATCTGTTCATTTCATGATGGTAATGCCACCTCTTCCCTAGGGAGGCTGTTCCAGTACATAACCACATGATGATTTTTTTCTGAATATCCAACCTGAATCTCCCCTGGCACAACTTGAGGCCATTTCCTCCTGGTCTGTCTCTGTTTGCCTGGGAGGGGTCTGACCCCTGCATGGCTACAACCTCCTTTCAGGTGGTTGTAGAGAGCAATGAGGTCACCTCTGAGCTTCCTTTTCTCCAGACCAGACAACCCATGACCCTTGCCCTCTCCTGTCCTGAAGACATAATCTGTTACTGAAGAGTTTGCCATATATGATATCTGAGAAGGAAAATAAGTAGCCTCTTTTTTCCCTGGTCCCTAATTTTTCTCTGAAGAATCATCATATATTTATATGTTTATTTAATGAGTGCATTGAACAGTAATAGTGAAACTTGTTTCTTGCACAGTAGCATTCAGCAGACTGTCATAGCACATTTTCAGTAAATACAGTCATGTTTTTTCCAAGACCTGTTTTCTGTTCCTTTTTCAGGAAATCTAGTAAAAGATTTTTCTATTTCAGATGAGTTCCTATTTTACTGTGTGTATAGTTGCTTAATTGTGGGCTTAAGATCCTTCTTTTTGCAAGTTTTGAAAAACCTCTGAAATCTCCAGCTGTGGGCAAGAATGCAAACAGCTGTAGTTATGTGCTGCAGTATGTCAGTCAGATTGCAATTATAAGGACACTAATTTACAGGAATGACAGTTGAACAAAAGATAACAATGATTAGCGTATTTCTGTGCCTTGGATATAGCCAGACCTTATGGAGATTCTTTAAATGGAATAGTATCTCGTTTAAATCATACGATCTCAATGGCAGAAAGAAAGTGCCTATATTGGCTCCATAGATAGGGTGCAATATTGTTTCTTGGGAAGCAATTGAATTTGGTGGTTTTTGACATTGAGGCCATGGACTAGATTGCTTACAGGATTTTTTTATTTTAATTTCTTAGCTAAGAAGACTGCTTTCTGTATTGGAAACTTCAATGTTCTAGAGTGTATTCTGTTAAAATACTAGTTTAGATATCTGAAAACAAAGTCCATTCCACTTAAGAGGGCTAGCCTGTTTGAAGTTCAGTCTCAATGTGATGAAGGTCTGCATCGCAGGCTCTTTAATACCATGTTACATAGTAAATACCAAATTTGCTTTTTATTTTTCTCTCACTGCTGTTATTTGTTTTGCATGAATCTTTCCTATAAGTTTTTTTCTAAGGGATTTTTTCAATGGCATTGCTAAAAACAAAACTTCTCTAGATTTCTTGTCTTTCCTTGTCCTTATTAGAGATCATTTCTTCTTGATATAGCTTGCCAATATTTTTTCCCTATTTAGGCAGTTTATTCAGTTCTCTGATCTACTTTTTAGCACTAATTGGAAGGAGGGAACTAGCAATTTAATTTGTTTTGTTCATGCCCATGGTTAGGTTACAGTGCATCTATTAAAGTTTCTCGCTGTTCTTTCCCCAGACACTCCCCCTTGGGAATTGTTAGCTTTCAACTTTGTCTGGTATGAGTGTGTTTTCCTGATACAAGGTTAATGTTGACACATCTGAGCCAGCTACTATCTGGATAGTTTATGGGAAAAAAAATTGTTGCTAGTCTTTTTATTCATCTGCATTTTTAGCAGCAGCTTCTGCCAGATACTGAAATGGTCAATTGTTTTGTGGGAGAGTTCACTTTCTCACTGAACCTGTGATTAATACCCATATTTCTAAAAAATTCTAGTTTTAAAAATTAAAATATCTTTTCTGATATATGCAGCTCAGCCTTATTTTTAAATATTAACAAGTTGTGGATGCACTCAGGTTACTTACAGAACATTTTTAGCTCAAAAAGTCTGCAGTGGCTCTTTCGAGGATTCTGGCACAAAAAGTACCCACTGTGAAGTATTTGCCAATTTATCATTTTAAAGGTTCACATAGTTATTTTTAGATACGCTTTTACTTGATTTTTTGGTAATGGAAATAAAGTAGCAGCTTTCTGAGAGTTCTTGTTGATAAATAAAATCATGAGAATTAAGCTGTTACAGATTAATTCTGCTGTCTATATTTCTTTACAATTTATTGCTCAAGACAAGAAATAAAACGCTTTAAACGACTGCTGAAGTAATGTGGGAAAAAATACGTGTAGAGTATGCTTAGATTTGAATTTTCTACAGTAGCAATTAAAGATGTTATAGATAAGATTCCACAGAGCACATAACTCCTACAGAAACTCCAGAACAGCTAGAAAGGTAAAGTGAGGATACAGAGACACAGTTGCTGCCCAACTTTGCAGAAATCTTTAAATACTCTATGTGACAAGCCTTTTCTCCATCTCCAAATGCAAAGATGTGCATTGATTATCTAAAATTGAGTGCCTAGTACTCTGATAAACAGCAAAGCATTATGGAAGGGCTGAAGAATGTCCTTAAAACAGAAGAATATTGTGGCTCGGCACAGATGGACACCCATATCAGCTACGGTGTTGGCAGGCACTGCTATTTTGACCATGTGACAAACATTATTGAGACATGGAGTTGCACTTCAGCGAATTGCATCTGGGTAGCAGCAGTATCTTAGTAGTTGAGGTAAATGCCCACTCAGATACAGCATGGATGGAACAGGGAGGATAATGATCCTGCTGAGGACTATGTGTAGTTCGCTCTCAAGTTTCATTTTTAAGATCAAAATTCTTGCAGAAGGAAAAAGATGTTGAGATGATTTAAATTACCAGTTCAGATGACTCCTGGCCAGTTCTTAGTCTACTGGTCCTTATTGGCAGATATCAGCAGTCCTCTCTTCCAGATGCATCTTTTCTTTTTCATGTTGCTTTTCTTGTCTTTAAAAGTTAGCAAACTTGGAGGGATAGGGAAGGAAAAATGTTTAAATTGTGATATAAGACCAGGAGCCATATTTCTACATGCATACAATAGTAATTAACTTCATGTCATTATGCTGTAAAGTTGCCCTACCCGTGGGTGTATCCAGCCTTCAGTGAGCAAGCGCCCAGCAGAGCAGACATTATCATCATTTTCTAGTCTGCTGCAAGTTGACTCATGTTGGGCCCTTCAGCACGCAAAGTTTGTGAATCCCAATATTGCTTGGTCCCATTGGAATCTTATTACTGTTGTTACTTGTATTGTAATAGTTGGCGTTCATTATGATATTGTTGCCTTTACCAAACTTTAACCAAATGTAACAAATTTTAGAAATTTGTGGTGTCCAACTGAAAAAGCTCTGTGGCCTGAGAAAATGTTGCCTAAGCTTTATGTGTATGTATGTGGAGAATTGAGTGTCATGACTGTTCAAGTTAGGCCAAGTTATTCCTGACAGTGTTTCCAATGCAACTGAAATAAAGATATTAATTATCACTTTGTAAGTATTGTAAATATTTTTAATATTTTTCCATAAAAGGAATTGATATGTCATTCTACCAGTAATTACCAATACAAAAGAGGTGCTAACTGTTCAAACATTTACTTTTGGAAGAAATGGACAGAATTATTTTTAAGATCACTTTGAATGGTTTCTGTTTAGTGTTACCTTGGTAATGGAGGTACAGGAGCTTTTTTGACCTTTTTCATTTAGAGATGCACTCTAAATGGTTTTTTAAAATAGATTGTAAACTCTGAGGACATACTAGGCACTTGTTCTATCCTTATGAAACATAACTGCTAGTATAGTTTTCCATTTGTATTCTCCTATGTCCAGTGTGTCTGTAAACTTCGTTTTGTTGAGCGTTTGTTCTATTGTTTGAGGTTTGACTTCAGCCAGAGAAGGTGTACCCAATGTAAAACTATTTAGTGTGTTGTTTCACTCAACCATCATTATATAAAGGAGAGGTTTGCACTTCAGTTATGTCGATTTTAAAGATATGTACTCTTGCATAATTTTTCTTGAAGTCACCACATAATCATGTTGTAAAATTATGATATTGTGACTGGACAAGTTTGTTTCGTTTGTTTCATCTGTTGAATTAGTTGCTTTATTAGTATTAATAAATGTTTTGCTAAGAAAGGGCTACTTGAGATGGGAAGGGAGCAAAAATGTGTCATTTAATATATCTTCTACAGCATTTCAATTTTTCTTGCAGTGTATCCCTGTATCGGGGAAATTGCCGACCTCTCCGGTTTGAGCCACCAATGCTGGACTTCCATGAACAGTAAGTTGAAAAGTCTTTAGGTCTGTTTAGTTATGCAAATTAAAGCAAAACAGAAAACAAGCAAACAAAAAAGCCCCAAAGCAAATAAACAAAACAAAGCAAAAAAACCCATCCACTGCAAAAACCGAACAACAAACAAAAACCCAGAAAATAAATAGGAATAGCATTTAAAACTGGTAAGAGAAGGTTGTACACATATATTGCATTAATAGATTGTAAGTGTAATTGACGTACAGAGGGCTGCTCTACTCAGTTTTAAGCATCATGTAGGGACTTGTCAGCTGCTGTGGTTTTGATGATGTAGGTACTTGCACTTTTTAGGTACTTGTTCAGCTGCTCTGCAGAGTGGACAGTTTTAAGTCTAGAATGTAATGTTCTGAGGTGAGATTACCCTTCTGCTTGAATATAACCCATGTCAGGGAGCAGGTACCCTAGCATATCAGTTTTTCTATTGCTTTGGTCACAAAGAAACTGGCCGTGGATCTGCAATTATTAGAACAGTAATGTTGAGTTGTGAAAATACAGCCTCAAGGAGAACAAGTAGCCTCCAGGAACTTAACTCCATGTTCTCTACCTTGCAACTGATTGCTGTTTCCATTTTAAAAAGGAAAAAGAAGGAAACTAAACATTTAATCAATGTATCTGTTAGTTCCTCTGAGAACTACTTCAGTCTTAATTTGTCTTTCCATGAACTGGTTACTGTGTATAGGAAGCTCCAATCCCTCTTCTTCCCAACAGTCAGAGTGGTTCTGGAGTAGGTGTTCATGGAGCCTCTGTGCATTATTGATACTTAGACCAATGTAAACTGCAGTGAAGGCATTTCAAACATTTTGTTACCAGTTCAGCCACAGATTATCAGTAAAATTATAGTACCTTTTTCTGTTGTTGTTATTTAACACTAAATACCAAAGCTGTATGAAAATGCCTTATTTTACAGAACTTATTTGTACTCAGTCTAACAAAACTGCGGCTTTACTTCTGATTAAAGACGGAGTAAGTTGCTCTGTCCTGTCTTTTTTCCTTTAAAATTTCCTTTAGCTTTTGATGTTATGTGATTTTGTTGTTTTTCTTCCTAATGTCAGTAACTGTTCCTAATAACCTCTAGGTAAGGGAATATTGAGTTTCTAAACCGAATAGCAAAATATATTGTGGTAAGCCCTCCTCTACTGCATCTCTGCTACAAGAGAATTAGGTTGTAGTTAATAAACAATTTTGGTGAGTGCGGTACAAATACAAACTAGTCAATAAGTGTGCTTTTTGTTAGAGCTATTGTAATTTTACCTGTTGATTTAAGTAATTTTCTTTTTAAAAATGTAAAAGTTTTCAGTTCATGGTAATTCCAGACTTTGATGTTGGGAATTTATTTTATACACCTTTTGTTACTATTAATAAATTTGATGTTCTCTGAGATACCTTTTAAAGGTTATCTAGAGTTTGTGTGTTTATGCTCTGAAGAAAGCTACGTGTCCTTTTTTGTTTTTTTGATTGTGAAAAAAATCAAAGATGACTTTTTCCCCCTTGGTACAAGTAGATCCAAGACAGTACCATAAATACTTTGTCATTCTTCATTGTATTTCAGCTTTTTATGTAAGCTGTTCTTGCCAAAGCTAAATGCACTGAAGAAATAGTATAGATCTAATACACTGTTAAAAGTAGCACAAATCTCTTACTTGGGAATGGCTCTGTACAAAACATGCAAACTGCACTGGGAGATTGCTGCCTTCTGTCAATTAGAATAAGGAACCTGTGTATTAAATCTTGATTCATTGTGTTGCTTCTTTGGTTTGGGTGGGTTTTTTTGGTAGCTGTATATCATTAATTTATCTGTTGTCATTTAGGTTATAATCTAGGCAGAAAATCTCTTCTGATTTATTAAAACTTAAGTAAGTTGCCAAAAGCAGTTTTAGAAAAGGTTTAGATATGGAGGCCCAAAGCTTAGTTTAAAATCTGTGAACCAACTCTGAGAAATGCTGAGTAACTCAGCCTTATGGTGGGAACAAGCTGCAGGTGCCAAATGCCTTGGAAATCAAATAATGCAGATTTAAGCTTTAGAGTTTTTTGCCTTTTATAAACAGATAGGGTTTTCACATTCAAATTCTGGCTTTCCTGTCTTTGTTATTAATGGATTTTAGAAGAGGCATAAAATGCATGTTTTGTTAGTAGGTACCATGTAGCATTTAGAAGTGCACACTTGTTTCAAGCTCATGTTTATACTGAGCTATCAACATGTATCATACCTAGGCTAAAGAAAGATTTAATGTTTATTTTCAGTTGTAAGTCAAGCCATTCTTACCGTGGCACTTTTGGTCCACTAAGAGTATGTGGGTTTAATCAGGTGATTCAAAAACATGCCAACTTAAGCAGGAATAGTAGTTAATAAAAGTTACTTTATCTTAGGATCTCAGAAAATCAAAACCAATATTAAGTTGATAAATATGTGTTGTAGACACACTTCCTGTATTCCACCTGGACATGAAATTACAATGGTCTTTTACTTCTGTTTTATAACAGTTGGAGTTTTTTTAATGCTGTTTTAACATAAAGCAAACACTACCATATTCTACCACTTTGAAGGTAGTCCAGGTAATCTCACATTTATCAGAAGAAATGCATGCTGTATGTTAGGATATGCAAAAGGATATGCAAATCTTTAGTTCTCTTGAAGAGATCCCAAATGTTCCCTGTATACATTAAGCCTCTGGGAATGGGATAGAACTGAGGCAGTTTCTCCCATATCACTGTGCCAGGGGACTACTTGGACTAAGTGTGGAATACTCATTTGGTTATTTAATGTGTAAGCCTCTTTCTTGTGTTGCTGAAGCAACACCAATATTTTTCTGGAACAAACTTTACAACATCTTGAGTATCAGAGATTCAGGGCTTTAAAGAAAACAAAAAAAGCCCTTTCACCTAAAGCCAGCTCCACAACTAGCTGACTTTTTCTTTACCAACATTCTGTTCTTTGTATTCTCTGCTTTAAACTGTTACTCTTTCACTGTTGTTAAATGGGAATAACTGAGGAGTTTTAACCTACAAGCAGTAATCATTATGTTATTCTCCATAGCTTTGGGAGTTGGTTGCTCAGAGGCTATTTTGGCAGAACAGTCATTATCTATATAACTTTCTGTGTTTAAGATGGGTCTTCATGTTAGAGGTTGTACAGGTGGCCACCTGGGGTGAAGGCTGAAAAATGCTTTTACAGGACAGTTTCTATTCAGTTCTTGCATCTACTTTGTGGGAGAATATAGATCTTCACAGATCTCAATACATTGCCTTCATCTTTGTTAATTCAGCTCTGACAGTATCAAAAGTGGTTTTTCAATTAAATTTTTTGATAGAGGTACCTTTTGATAATGGAGTACTTGTGTATATTGAGTATTTTAGGATATTACCACAATATAGAACTGCTTATCAAAAAATTATTTAAATATGGAGTTATTTAAGATGGAGTTGACATCCTACCCCTGTTTCATAGAAATTATTGGTTAAGCTATGAAATGATACTTTTGGTTACAGTAATATTTTAATCCTTGATCAACATATTCTTCTATGGTGAATGGAAGTTCTTGCTTTACTCAATTGGAGCAAGGTCCCATTCTCAGACAAAATTTTCTTATTGGTAGGGCAGTATTCTGAAGTTCTTTATTTCAGTTTTATATTGGTAATCTCATTTTGCATTTCCTTTGAAGTGTTTTGATTAGGGGATTTTTGTAATGTTTTCTTGTTTCTTGTTTGTGAGCTCTAGTATTTGGCAGGATATTCTATGAAGACTTAAGATGGGCTTGAAAGCAATTGCTTCACAATGTTTGAATATTGAGACCTTCTAGCAGGCGTGGAGACCTTATGTTGTTATTCTCTCTAAGGAACCTAAGTGACATGCTTTACATTAGGGACAGGATAGTGTCAGAATGGGTAAAAATGTGGAGACTACAGCCTACCTTAAATGTGATTTAATGTACCTCCCTTTGATTCTGAACTGCCCTGCCTACAGTTGTACTTCTAATTACATGAACTAAGAACAAGAAGACAAATGAAAAAAGGGCATTTAGAAAGTCACAGTGTGTCATGAATGTGCTGTACTGCAGTGTAAACTGATTTACACCCTTGTAAGGCTTGATTGGTGTAAAACTTAGGGGAGGACTAGCATGGTAAGAGAATGGAGAAATTAATTGTTACCAATTTAGCTGTTGGAAGTTTTTCTGATCTATAGATGAAATGCTTTCATATACTAGATATACAGTAGGTATAAATACCCTTAAAGCCATGGGAGTTACTTCAAGTAACATAAGGTTGATATAAGTTTAGCAAAATGGTCTGTTTTCTTCAAGAACGCTAATCCCTTATACAAAAAATGGTGAAGAATTTTAGCAACTAGAGAATTTATTCAGATCACTATTTTTCCTACATTTTAAGTACATTTACTTAAAAGTAAGTTGCCTATAATGTACATCCAAATGTTTACACAGTACATTTGATACACTTCTAATATGTGAGAGTTGGAGATTGCTGGAATTTTAAAGAAATGTGGCTAAAGAAAACTTCATTTCCCTTGGAGTTTGTTGAATGTGAGAAATTGTTGACAGTAAATTGACATTTCCTCCAGATCTGCCTCAGGTTTTGTTCACATATCATGCTAGACTGCACAATGCTGCTGAAAGTTCATTACACTCCTAGATTCATTCCAATCACACTTGGGGACATGCTTGGATAAACTCTACTTCTTGTGTATGTGGTTTTGCTAACTGTTTGGAAAAGGCGTGATTTTGTTGTATGGAATCCAAGTTGGATTCCTAACTTAAAATGGGGCGCTTGCTCTGTTTACTATGTTACATTGACACCAACTTTTTGTCAAGTCTAATGTCAAAGAACTTTCTCTGTTAAAAGGCAGTGAAATCTGGAAGCTAAGAAACAACCAATTTATAGGTTAGTACATACGCAAAACCAAAGTCCTTCTGTTTTCTTTTGCTTTTCTGAGTTGGAGAGATGTTTGAGAATGCAAATGTGTGTGCTTCAGCTACTCTTCAGGTAAGGAAGCCGCTTGCCTGTGTCTCTCAACCGATTTTGTGTGAAGCAGGAAGAATGCTCTACTTGCTAATTCTCTAGTTTTGTACATGATGCAGGCTTCCTTTGTGTAAGCAAACTAGCATTTTCTTCAGAATGGGGCACAAAAGGCATTCTCTTTCAGTCTCTAGAGGAAACCTTGTAAGACCAGCTCGTTTTGTTTATTTTAATTAAAAGTAGTTGGATACGTTCCAAGTCAACACCCAAGTTCTTGTTGGAGCTTGCTAAGTCTGATCTTCTGGCTGGAGAACCATCTTCATTGGTTCAGAAAGCTCCTGAGCCTAGGAGAGCGTCCAGGACGCCTGATTTTGTATGCTTTCCACATTATGCTTCTGCCTTCTAGGCATCTGTTATTCACCCCTGTCTGATAGGATACTGTCTGACAGGATACTGATTTAACCCTTGTGACTCTTCTGCTATGTTGCATGAGGACTGGTTTTACAACTGTTTCCGCAGTTGCCAGAGATGCTAAATGAAAAATATACATGGGGGAAAACATGTCAAATTCTCAAATGCATGAGGAATTTACCAGAATTGAATATTGAGTATATTTACCTACATTCCCAGCATTTCAAAGTGTATCTAGTAAGCTTTTGATTGACTTCATTTTTCTTTCCAGTCTCATTAGAAAGAATAAGAGTTGGAAGAGGAAGAATGTAGCTGCTGAATTAATGTATTTTGCTTTTCAGTAATAAATTTGTATCATTTTTCATAGATCAAGTAAGCATTTTACAGAGGTGCTTAAACTATATGCAGTAAGAAAAAAAATGTGCTCTTTTGAAAGGTCATTTTCTCAATTTGTATTTGCTTCACAATGAGTAGCTACGTATTTTTGCAAGTCAGTTTTGAGCCAATAACTCAAGGACTCATCTCCCCAAAATTTACAAGAGCTGATTTCCATTGTTAAAATAATCTGCCTTTTGATCGCTGGAACAGCAATGAATTCCATTACAAGGACATGTTTACAATACACTGCAGATACTAACTCAGACTTTGGAAAGAGTTGAGTTGTAGCAGTGAAGAACATTAACACGTGCTTCTTTACCCCTTTGACCAAGCACCTCACCCTTAGTAATTAGCATCTTCTCATCTAGGTTATGGTATCAGTTTTTTTTATCAGTGTAGGTTGACCTAGCATTATGCAGAGACAAAGGTTCAGGAGCAAAATCTTACATGCTTTGATAGTTCATAGTTTCATAGTTTGCCTGAAGGTCTGTGTCTATACCAGCTTCTCATAATGAAAACTGCTAGTTGTGACTGCTCTGGGAAATTCTGCTCTAAAATTTGGTATCACCTACAACCACACTTGTGCAGATCATTGTGGTTTGATATCTGCAGCTTGGAGAGCATCCCTTATGAGATTATTGCTTGGGGTGCAGATTCATTAGAGGTGTCTGCTGCATATTGCCCTACCTGGATTTTACCATGTCTGATGACAGGAAAAACAGGTGAGGTTTAAGATCCTATTTCTGTATATTTGGGTAAATCACACTTAAAGAATGTAAGGAAAGCAGTATCTCAGCCAAACGTGATACCAGACTCACTATTCCAAAATCAGAATGATCAGCAAAAGAGTAAAGTAAAACAAAGTCCTAACATCAGACTTCCTTTTTAGTGCCCTCTGCCTTTATTACCTATAATTATAGTGTAGTAGTTGAGTCTGGAATATGAAATTAGTGAGCTGTGGTGTTGGACATGGCTGTTTCCCTTCCAGTTTGTTTTTATAGACTTGAGCCTCTCAAATAGGTGTATAGTCCCTTATTTTCAGAACTGGAAAAGCATGAAGGTCTTAAAGATGGTTAATATTTGAAATATTTCCTGGCTAATAAGTTTTATTTGCAAACTACCTTTCTGACATGAGCAGACTGGTGCTTTGCTATTGTCCGTTCATTCAAGATCATTTTCTTGGCTTTGTGATGTTTCACACAATGCATCCTAAGTGTCACTGAAGTCAACTCTGATTTTCATAGCTGTTTCTCTTTAGAGACCACAGGTGATGCACTAGTCATGTCATTTGCTCACATGTAATACAGTGATTAAAATCTACTCATCTTTCTCTTCTTGCTGTTATGGTTGGAAGGAACTGTTCAGTTTGATTCTAGTTTTTGCTGTTAAGTCCTCATATGAAGAGTGACTAGAGTGCTTTGTTACAGAGTGGGAGGATGATTTCCCCTTCTTGATGAGCTGCTGAACATGCTGTGGGGAAGAAAAATACCCGAAAACTGCCCTCTGTCAAGCAAAAGAGTTGCACTAAGGCACTGGGAGCGTGGCTTCCACTAAGGAGAGTGAAAAATTGTAGTGAGAACTAGGGAACAGACAGCTGATCCTCAGGCTGCAAGAGGTTTCTTCAATGTTGGAGGAGATTGACTGTTTTATTTATTCCCTCTCTTAAAAATATTTTGGTGTTGGTAGAATCAGAGTACTGCTTTAAGGCTTTTAAGGGCTTTTAGGCCACCTTGTCTAAACAAGGAATTTGCTGCAAAAACGTTAACAGGTATAGAAACTTCTGCTTTGCATAGTTACCAAGCAGATAAAATACTCAAGGCGATCTGTAGTGATGTCAGTGAAAGAGTGTTTGAAGCAGTGGGTTCATAATTCAGGCAGTGCTGGGGAACTCCCTGTCAGCAGACACTTTTCTTGGTTGTGGATTTGCATGTTTGTTTTTATGGTGGGATTTTTGGTGGGGGTGGGGGTAGAGATGAGGAAGTTTGGAGGGCTGGCTTTCACTTGCATTCGTCTGGTCTGGTAAGCTTTTTCCTAGTAGAAGAAAAACAGGTGCATAGGTTTACTGTTTAATTCCAGTGATCAACAATATAGCAGTTACAGTAGTTAATGCAGAATGTCACACCTGATAAACCATTTCCTTTTCTGACATCCCCTGTATGCTAGCAAAAGATGAAAATATTTTCTGTTAGGACTTAACCCACATGTTTGGTTTTGTACAGGTTTTGAAAGATGAGAGAAATTGTGGTCTTTATCTCTGGTGAATGTAGAGGAGTCAAAATGAGATGTTTTTGACAGTTGAAGGAAGGATCAAGAACAAGTGTTTGCAGACAGAGACATGAAATTAGGTGAACTCAGCAAGCAAGGAGTTTTACAGTGGCAGACTGCAGATATATTTTTGTTAGTGGTGATGTCATTTATTGATGGTTAATAATTTTTGTCTTTGAATTAATCACATGGTCTTTAGCATCTGCTTCTTAAGCCCATGTTTCATGCATAGGAGGTTCTGTAACCACAATCACTTTGTAAATTGTGGCATAGGTTGTTTATTGTCACTCAATGGAGCCTTTAATATGCAACGAAGTTGCATTGCTTCATCTGTTGAGATATATTCCACACTCCCCTCTAAGCTGAAAAACTGAGACTGCAATAGCACATATTAATTTGGTCTATTAAAGTCAATTGAGGATGGCAGAACAGCTGCCTGTTTCTGGTCATCATCACTGCAGGTACTACAGGTAGTAGTTCTTACCAGTAGTTTTGGTGTCCTTGCAGTATTTGGAACAAGTGACATGGGCGAGAGTGCTGCATGGACTTACATGTAGCCTGAAAGTTAACTATTTTGAATTCCACAATTCAAAATGCAGCAACTTTTAATTTGTAAACTGCATGCTTTATTAGTGCTTTGGTGCTGATACTAAACATGTATGAGTTAAAAGGCATGAGAAAAATTCTGAAGAGACAATATAGTCTGAAAAATAATTGCTGAAACTGGAGCATCTGTTGTCACCTCAGCTGTTGTAAGCAAAAAGAAACTAGCCAAGAGCTTATGTCAAATAAATTTGTTAGTATGTCTTGTTACTGAAAAACTGTACAGTTGCTTGACTGTGTGACTTCCATGTTTTAGGGTTCCTAAATTCTAGAATTTATCTCAGGCCTTTATTTTTTTACGTAAGGTTTGAATTCAAATAAAATAGTTATTTCTGTACATGTCTGCATACTTAATTCTGTGGAGCATATAATAAAATATAATACCAGAAAAATTCTGGGTTCTGGGTAAGACTGCTTATTAATCTGTCATGGAAAAAAATTTGCATTTAGACTTTTGTCTAGGGTGTGCTCTGTTTATTTTCAGTTGTTGTGTATATCCTGTCTTAAGATAATTATTTAGAGGCTCTAGCATAGGAATACAAAACTTTGCTTCCTTTCATTCTGAAGTAAAAATCTGACAATAGAATTTCATGAGCATGATGCAACATTATTAGGTAAACTTTCAGGAAAAGTAAGCAATAAAATAATGGAAAATATGTTAAATAAGTAATTATATAGGTCCAAGATACATACGTTACTTGAAGAAAGCATTGAATGCAAAGATCTGTTGTCAGTGTTCATCACTTTTATGCTACTGTCTGGTGTAATGGGAAAAAAAGGCCAATGCTTTATTGTCTGGATTTCTAACACTTTGCAAATATTTTCTCTCTCTATTTTGACAGGCCAGTTGGAATGCCAAAAATGGAAAAAGTTTACCTACATAACCCTAGCTCAGAAGAAACAATTACATTAGTATCAATATCTGCTACAACATCACATTTTCATGCATCGTTTTTCCAAAATAGAGTAAGTTTTTTTACTTTCTCAAAATTAGCTTTTCTGTCTCCTCAAATCTGAATGGAAGCTTCTCTGAAAGAATGACTTACTGCAATGATTACATGCCTAGAAGTATTAAAATACTGCAGCTCTTCATCTCATATCAAAGCAAATTTGAACTGAACACAGAAACACAAAGGAGTCCTGACTGCATTGGAAATGTATGTTACAATTGATGGTTTAACAGCAGATCTCCTTTCTTGCTGAAATGAGTACATTTCCTCAGAGCACTTACAGAAACAGGCTGTTCCTATAAATTTTCTGAATATTCTAAGTCATGTAAAGTGTGTTAGTGTGCAGTAGTCACTCCAGGGCACTTAGAGCTGTTAGTAATTGTGTTACAGGAACTTGCATGTTCAAAAACATGGTGTCAGCAGTGTTAACTCCTAACCACATTGCTGTCAGAGTCTTCTAATTTCAGTTTTGTCTGAAGGGCCTGTGGTTTAGCAAGAGCCATGTAAACTTGAAAAACTTCAGAAAACCTGTCAAATATGCATTCTGTTGCGTTTATAGAGGTCTTGTAGCAGTTGAATTTCTCCAGTGACCTTTGAACTGTCAGTCTAAAATATTTTTGTATTAAACTGAACTCTAAATCCAGAATTCAGTGCAAACATTCAATTAAATGTGATCCTGCAGTAGATAATAGTTTTAAATTATTGCTATTTTTATTAGTTTGTTACACATTTCATTTGTTTGAAAGTTCTACTTTTTTCTTTCCAAATGTGGAGTTGACTTTCTAATGTCAGTATTCCACAAAGAACACATAAGGATCTTCTGCAGCACAAAAACTATTGTTCATCTGCGTGATGCAATTTATTCAGTAAACAGTTTTGCTTATCCCTCTGCTTGCTTGCTTTTATTTTTTCCAGAAAATTCTTCCAGGAGGGAATACGTCCTTCGATGTAGTTTTCCTTGCAAGAGTAGTGGGAAATGTAGAGAACACTTTATTTATTAACACTTCTAATCATGGGGTATTTACTTATCAGGTAAGAGAATTACATGCTTTTCAGAAAAGTGAAGTGTGAATCAGACAAAGCAGTATCTATTATGGGATGCTTAACCATCCAAGGGTACTTGCACAATAGTGGTAGGTTGTTGGTTTGTTTTTTTTTTCTATCAACCCAGTTGAAGAAATTTCCATCCTTGTTGTTTGTTATAACACAGATACACCATTGTAAAGATCAGTAGGGCAGAAGTGTAAGCCAGATCAATGAAATTGCATAGGATTTAAAATCCTCCCAACACCTTTTTTGCATGTGTTATTTTAGCGGCTCATTGTAGAGATCTAGCTCATCCTTTAACTCTTTACTTATCTGATCCAGTGGCAAAATGTTACTCATTAAGCTGGCAAAAAATTACTCACTGGAGATTCAGAAAGATAATTCAGACAGATGAGAGAGACTGAAAAGTGAAAAATGAGAGAAATCCTCTTGTTGAAAGATATAACTCTTACCATGACAATGTTTTGCAAGCAACAACAAAAATGCTTCCCAATATGGATAGTTTCATAATGATGTGATTAAAGGAACATTTAATATTTCATTAACTTTTAGCTGGTTTCTATCTATCTGACACTATTCCAGAGTGTCAGAAAAAGAGGTGTTTTTTTGATTGCCTGTTTTTCAGTATATATATAAGTAAATAGTAGAAATGGGGAATAGTCTTTAGCTGCGAACTAAACCAGTTCCTTTATTTCAGCGCTTTAGTATACTACTGGCTTTAAAGGTTCAGTTATAAGTATACTCTAAAACCGATTGAGAAAACTTCTTGGTGGATTGCTAAAATGGGTGTGCACATTAGGCTCTGCAACAATTACATGCAGCTACTTAAGTTTGTGTTTCTTTTTCTGAACCAGGTGTTTGGCATTGGAGTTCCAAACCCCTATCGATTGCGCCCATTTATTGGGGCACGAGTTCCTGTAAATAGCAGTTTCTCTCCTATAATAAATATCCATAACCCTCACAGTGAACCTTTGCAGGTGAGTGCAAGAGAAAAAACATTGAATGCTCGTTTATGGTATTAAGCTGAAATTTTATTTTGGTACTACTTAAAATTCTGAACTTTAGAGCTATTTGAGGTCGTGTCTTTCAAATTATAAGATTTTTTTTTTTCTGCTCAAATGCAAATCAGTTCTAGACATTGTAGATTATAGTCGCAGATCTCTTAATTTCCTAAACTGAGGTTTTCCAGTAAAAATTCAGTTTTTAAAATGGTTGCAATTACTGACAAATAAAGATTTAAACTTCACTGGTAATTAGGAAGAATACTGAAGCAAACAAACAGATCTTTTAATCCAGTGATGCCTCTTAGCTTCGTTCTGCCTGGTTGCACAGCATAAGGTGCTGTTTCAGAATACCCCAGTATGTAATCTTGGAAAACATTCTTATGTTCAGGTAGGATTGATGTCTTTACCTAACCAAATTCTGATTCTGTTAAGTGATTCACAAACAGTAAAATGCTCTAGAAAGCACATAAAGTGTAGCACTAGCAAATGGCTATATCAGCATTAAAGTGAATTTGTAAGGTATTCCAGTGGTCAAATAGTCACTAAACTATGCCATTGCACATGATAATACCTGATAAGTAAACAGGATCACTTTAAGGTCAAGTGCTAACATTTTCCTGTTATCTACCTCAGGTGGTAGAAATGTATTCCAGTGGAGGTGATCTCCATTTAGAGCTTCCAACAGGTCAGCAGGGAGGTACAAGAAAGCTGTGGGTGAGTAGTCATGTTTTGCAGCACTCATTGTACTTATTTGGGAGGTTTTATTTTGATATGAGCTTAGGATTTGTGGTTTTTTACTAACTTTGTGTCTTATCATGTAATAATTTAAAATACCCCATAAAAATGTAAACAATATCAGGGTCTGTTTATGTTATGGTAGTAGGAGTTGACTGAAAGGTTTAATTAAGATAAGCCATATGTATTGGGCTGTGCTGTTTTGAATGTGAAGAATAAAATGATGCCCATTAGAATGAATTACACTTACCTGAGCTTTCAGTCCTGGAGGCCTGTGAGTTGGATCTAACCCACAGAAAAATGTTTTTCTGTTTGGTTTGTTGGTTAGTTTTTTTATTTTTCTTGGCATTTTTGGTGGTGCTGGGGTTTTTTAACTTAGTCCTTCCTGCAAATTACTATGAATGCACACATGGGTTGAAAATGAAGCTGAACAAACTTAGGGAAGAAAAATCAATTACAGACTACTAAATAAAACAGTGTGTAGCTAAAGTAAATCTCTATATCATGAATTGAGAGTGGCTGGAAGCTGTTCTGGAAAATATTCCTACATGCATACCCTGCAGCTACTCTCTACTCATCATGTCTGCTGCTAGAGACAGGGTAGTGGAATGGATGGATTTGTGGTCTGACTCATTAAATCTGGTTTGAAGTAACACATACTGTTATCTTTAAGTGAAAGTTAAAATTTAGAAGCATCCCAAAGGTACAGTTCTTGGCTCCATGCTGTATGTCACACCATTGGTAATGTCCAGCTAGATACAAAACATATTTTCCTTTTCAGTTAGAATTATTTGATTTTTTTGATTACTTGTTTCTGGTCTAGGAGAGAGTTTCAGAGCCATTGGGCTCCTGAGTTTGTCTCTTGCTGAAGTGTATCATTACAGTAATGTGACAGTTATATTTGTTTTAAGAAGGTATTTCCAAGTGAGTTACAAAGGACCATCACAATACTTAATTCTTGTCTTTTCTGGAGAAGGTCCATTAGAATGGCAGTATTTTAGTTTTAGGTACAAAAGTTGCAAGGAAATACATATTAACACAAATCACAACATTTTAAAAAATGCAGTGGAAACAGATGCTGAGGGTTAGATGTTCACACGAAAATGGATTTTAAAACATAAATGTCCTAATGATTTGACACTGCTCCAGTCAAATTACATTGCTTCTAAAGATAGCCCCTTCCTAGTTGTCAGGAGAACTCAAGGGGGATGTTTTTCAGAGCATGAAGCTTTTCAGCTTCTCTTGGCCAGGTTGGCAGTTAAAGCAATGATGACTCACATGTGAAAGCTTCCAGTGTCTGGCAAGGACTAATCCTCTTGTTTCCTCTATCCATCCATTGGTATGCATTTTCATAGAACCATTGGTATTTCAAAACAATAAGGCAGCTTGAAGAAATCAAACCAGTAGGAGGAAACACACAGATACATCATTGTATTGGTTATGTCAAGAGCTGTACTGCAGTTAGAAAAAGCTTCAAAGTAGCAGAAATTATTTGAGATATGGTGATGATACTTTGACATATGGATATACATAATTGTGTAAAATTGT
This sequence comes from Rhabdornis inornatus, assembly GCA_013397075.1. Taxonomy (NCBI): domain Eukaryota; kingdom Metazoa; phylum Chordata; class Aves; order Passeriformes; family Rhabdornithidae; genus Rhabdornis; species Rhabdornis inornatus. Next base: position 487,386 of record VWZS01003631.1, read on the forward strand.
TCTGATGCCAAATGCTTGAATAATTGGATGGAGCAGTCTGCATATGCAGGAGTAGTTTTTGATCTGACCAACTTTGGATCCCTAGTTACACAGATGGAAGAGTCACATAACATCCTTTGATACATTCATGAATGGCTGTGTTATGTTGGGTCTGTGAAAACAGAACTTGAAATCTTCTTATTTTGATATTCAACAGTTTTCAAAGAATATATCTGCAGTCATTGTGCCTTAGAAAATTTCCAATCAAGGTTTTCATCTTCTATTTAAAAACAAAAACCAAGCAAGCAACCAGAAATCCAATCCTCAGACCTTCTGTAATGCGATGAGGGAGACAATCCAATGTTAATGTTTCAGTTGTAGTGCCGAAGTTAGTCTTGTGCTGCAGCTGTGTCCAGAAAATACAGAAAGAGATGTCTTTCAAACCCTGAATACAGATTAGAACTGATAAAATAGGTATGGTAGAGCAACTAAAATGAATTTTTACTTTTTCCTGTAAATTATATGGTGACTAATAAACGTGGAGTTCCACAAGTTTCTGGCTGCATGGAGTTATGCATTGGTTTAGTTTGTGTTTAGCACTGAAACTGTGTATGGCTTGTGTCTGCTTTGGAGAAAAAACACTTAGAATATCCAAAATCAATATTTGATAATACTATCAACATTTTTTCTGAACATCTTTTGTTTATTGCCAGATTCTGCAAATTTATTCTACTGTCTTTTTACCACAGATTGAATACATAAAACTTAGAATCATAGAATCGTTAGCTTAATCAAATGGGACATGAAAGTTCTCTTGCATATATATACCTAGTTTTAACCAGTGTCATATTAAATTAGACCTATCCTTTATAAATTTAATGGTAATTTTAGTTATATGAAGACTATCTCTTCCTGCTATTGTAGCTTTTTCTCTTAACACAATTATACTCAATGTTTCTATTGTAATTATTTGGTGTGACAACTTTTTTTGTAATTACTGTGCTCTCATAGATGTGCTTTGATTATTTACCAGGAAATACCTCCCTATGAAACAAAAGGAGTGATGAGAGCCAGCTTTTCTTCAAGAGAAGCAGATAATCATACAGCCTTCATTAGAATAAAAACAAATGCCTCAGACAACACAGAAGTTATTATTCTGCCTGTTGAAGTAGAAGTTACAACAGGTTTGTGAGAGAGTGGTTGGGGTTTTTTTGACGTTTGGGTTTGTTTTGTGTTTTGGTTGGGATTTTTTTCAGTTATTCAAATTATTTAACTCTTAGTATAATAAGAAAATTGTAACTTTTTTTTTAAAGCACCAGGAATCTATTCATCAACAGAAATGCTAGATTTTGGTACTCTACGAACACAAGGTAAACCATTCTTCACTTCTCAAAATATTTATCAGGAATAGGGTGGGGAGGGGGAAAGCCCAGTTACCTTTGTACTGTTCAGGGTTGTTTGTGGAATGATGCTTTTAAAAAGACAGATAACAGCAGCGGGTTACAATAATGCACAGATGCAAGAGTACTTGGGGTGTGTACAAGCAAGCAGTAGTTTGCACACCAGGTTGTAAGTCCAGTAGTAAGGTTAATGTTACACAGTTGCACATGGCTTAGCCTGAAAAGCATTTTGGTTCAATGCGTTTGTGAACTTGTGAAAATCGCTTCACTTCTGGGCAAGTCAATAATTTTCAGACGGGGAAAGGTGAGGGTGTGCAAACTTGATCAAATGTTTTATGATAGCATCTTTTTTTAATTGCCTCTAATACATTTGGGCTTAACATATTACGCTTACATTAATATTGTTTAGTGATAAAAAAGTATATATCAGAAAATAGTAAAATAAGTAATTTTTGAAACTGTAAGAGGGATGTATTGCTGATGAAAAACAGTGCATGTCTTTTGTTCAACTAAAAAAAGCTTCTGAAGAACTTTTCCATGCTACTACCTTAACATGTAAAGGTTTTCAAGTAAGAGTAATTTCATCTGAATATGGTGCATCTGACAAAGTCATTGATTGTAGTATTTTTAGCCTGTTCGCTTCTTAATGTGTTAGAAACATGGATGGTAAGCTGAAGCATGTAATACCTGCTAATACACAAAAATGCAGTTTGTGTCAGATTCTTGGAACTAGCTATTTTGACTGGCTGTTCTGTCATGTTAGTAAAACTTTTTTTAACACTGAATAGTGGAGGTATATAAGAAACCAGCTAGTGTAAATGACTTTGTGTAAGATTCACATGTTAAAATAGCCTAATAGACAGGTGTGTTTTTTGTTCTTTAACAGATCTGCCAAAAATTTTAAATCTCCATTTATTAAATTCAGGAACAAAAGATGTGCCAATTACAGTAAGTTTAATTTCTTTCAATTTGAAACTTTCTACTTGAATTTACTTTTTCTCAAAAATTGATAATTCGCAGGTTCACCATGTAGTGTTCAGAATTAGAAGCTTAGGTGATGTGTGAGTGAAAATGTAACTTAATAGCAGAGCAAATAATTTTTATGCATGGTAAAATTAATTTGCATCATCGCCTCCTTTGAATGCTCTGAACAGCGTTTTTAGGCTGTACCTGTAATATCTGAACCTTTGGAAACTTTTATACTTGAGTAATTCATGTTCAGTGAGTGAGAGATTGTAATACAGAGTCTGTAACATTCTTTGTGCTCATCATACACGCATCACATTTACACATCAGTGTATAAAGCGGTTCCCTAACATCATTTTTTCAGATACGCAAAGAGTAGCTTTCAAGAGCCTTCTGTAAAATGACCCTTTTTTTCTTGAGCTTATCTGCTTTGCTGTTTGAAATAACACAAGAACCCAAACTCTCTAGGGCCCTTTGCAGCAAAGACCACTGGAACTGAATGTGAAGTGCAGCTAGCTTCAGGATTCTAGCATTTGGATTTTCTATTTTCTGTTTTTATTTCAGAATTTTGGCACTAGTCTGGTAGTCCGCCTTTGTTCATTCATACCTTTTTCCTGTGTGATTTTTCTCATTGCCCACTATCTTTCTCACTTCTTCCTTCTCTGCTTCCTGTCGTCCTTCTTTTCCAGATTTAGTTGTGTAGCTAGCTCTACCTTGTCCCAGTGCACTTCAAAAAGTGTTGAAGTGTTGAAAAGAAACCAGAGGAGCCAGAAGAATGACTGAAGGATTGGCAAAGGTTCCTTGCTGAGATCTTGGAGAACATTTCTGTGTTCATAGTTACAGCTTCAAACTTTATAAGGAACAGTGTTTTAATAGTAGGCATCTAGCAAAATCTTAGGATACTGGAAATTGAGGCTAGATGAATTTAAAGTAGAAACAGGAAACATTTTTAGTGATGAAGATAAGTTTTCACAGTGACAATACATGACTGCAGTGCTTGCCTAGGTGTTATTCACTAATAATTTTCAAGACAAGAGAAACTTACAGTATACTGCAAACAAGAGAAACTTACGGTATAGTGCAAAAAGATTTTAATTCACTGAGGTCCTGATGCTTCTTTCATTAATGAGGTCAGGTGATCCTAATAGGAATCATGGCTTTGTAAGCTATAGCACACCTTCCATAGAGGGTTTTAAAACCAAAAAAACCTGTATATGATTTTTGCATTGAGAGGGTTGTTAAATTCAATAAATTATTTTTCCGGATAAATTTGCATGTTTGTGTTCTTAGATTTGACAGTTTGCATGGGTTTTTTTTTTATTTTTTAAAATGTGTAATATACTTGCTAAGTACAATGCAAATAGCCATATTTTCAGACAATCAGTATCACTTCTAATACCTGGTAGTGTAGTGCCTAACTCATACTGCATTTCAAAAAAGACCCAAGCCTACCCATTTTTTTTTTTTTTAATCTATGTTCTTCAGACTACAGGCTATAAACCATAAATATCAATCTAATGGAAGGCTGTCACTTGATAACCATTATAAATGTAATGACAAAACTTTTCCAGGTAAATTATTTTTTTACTGTGTATCAAAGCAGTTGTATTTTTAAAGGTATTTTTAAAATCCTTTGGAACTCACTTTTGCAAGGAAAAAGCTATCACACAGGTCCAGACATGGTGTGTTTTTCAGTGTACCACATGGCACATCGAGTCAATTGTTCTTTTCATTAAGAGACAGCTTTGTTGGGAAGTTTGTAACCTTTCTAGCTTTTGAAGCACCTTGTGAATTTTTGCTGTTGTGCCAATTAACGAATTTCAAAGTGGAAAGCAAGAGTAAAGAATTTTTGGAAGGAACTTGGTGAATAGCTTACTTCTAGGAAAGCCAGACAAATAGACTTCTGACCCTTTAGAGCTAGGGTTTAAAAGCAGTGAGATAGAGCTGTGTGACAAATTTCATCTTAATGTCAGAAGAAAAGGCCAAGGCTATATTTAGCATATGTTTAAGCTGGAGGAACTAAATATCTTCAGGTCATCAGTGTGTGAGACTGCTAATACTGTTGCCAGACTTGTAGTTGTTCTGCCTTCAAGTACTTAGTCATGCTGCAACAAACTGGTTGACGAAAATAAGAGCAAGTAATTTTCTTTTTTGAGTTTTAAAACTCCTTATAATATCTCCCTCATTTTGTAGGGTTTGTTCCATTGTTGAGGAGAATAATGCTTACTTCATGACTGGATAAACTAGTCATGCTGCAGCAATTAAGCCGCTCTGTCAAAAATATGGTAAATGTAGATTGTTGAACACTTTGTTTTATCCCTTTTCTATAACAAAAACTTTGTGTTTCCTTAAGGCAGTTTAAGCCTGTTGGACTGCTAAAAGCAAACGGACACTTCAAAACTTGAGGTCCTGATCATGTTTGATATATGAAGAACCAGGAACTTCAGGACAGCCTTAGTGAAGCTGAATTGTAATCAGTTTGAAAACAAAAGTATTTGTATAAGACAGTATTAGGTTCTGTCCCAGCTTTAGAATAGGGGTTAATTTCTCTTAGCAACCTGCAAGAAGTAGTTTGTTTCTGTGTTGTATTTTCGTCTTTGCATTTGGGTGCATGCATCTCAAAATTACCAAGGATTACAATTTAGTAGTAGTTTGTTCCATGTTCTTGATAGTTCTTTATGGAGAAAGTGAACTTTAATTAGTTAGGTGTTTCTCTGTTTAAACACAAGGCCAAGAAATTGCTGACAGTTGTGTCTGTAAAAGCAAATAAAACAGTTCACAGGTGGTTCTGACACTAATTGAACTAGCCTTAATCTGCTACCTGTAGCCACAGGGCTCTTTTGGCTGTGCTAGGTGGGCAAGACAAAACTAAGTTCAGGAGCCTTCTCACTGGTAAACAATATAGATGAACATGTGCCAGTCTTCCAACCCATGCTCTTTGGTTTATTAGAATACATGTAGCCCAAGAGTCCTTAAACCTTCAAAGTCTTTATCCAGAACTCCTCCGAAAGCACAAAGTTTTAGCCCCTCTTTGTGTCCTTTAGAACATTTAAAGTCTTAATTTTCTGCAGTTGTTCTAAATATTGAATGTGTCTTCACAAGTAGGGTCAGGAATCTTGAGTGGGTCATTCTGTGGGAGAGCCATGTGTTACTGAAGCATGTCTATTTAAAGTTATTCTTCCCTACAAAAGTTGCTGTTAGGAAATTTTCTGAAAACATTGGTGGTATTATTTTCTTGATGGAACTTGTTTTCTATGTATTTTCAGGAGCTGTCCATATTTGATGATTTTTAATACATATTTCAGGACAGGTTTTACTTGAGCTTTATTTGAAATAGGTTGAAATTTGAGGGAAGTGACGTTGAAATGATTCTTAAGGATGTTTGTTTTTTCTTTAGTTGTCTTAATTCTGTATTTCCCTTTATAACATGTGGTCAAATAATACATGGGAAATGTGCATTATATAGTTAAGAAATTTTCAACAAAACAGTGTGAATTCATTCCCTAATTAAATTCAGCAGCTGTAGACATTTTGAGTAAATACATGTAGGTTTATTGCCCTTGTGGTTTAAGAGATGCACCTCTGAAACCTGCCATGTTTCTGGTAACAGGCTGTCCTTTTGAATATTTCCAGTTTGATTTGCTAAACGAAATCAGCATTATTTCAAGCCAGTAATTAAAGAAAGCATTTTGCATGAAAAGAGCTTCTAAAAATGTTTATCATCTCTGTCACCCAGAAGTTGTGAACTTTATCACAGCTTTGATTTCATCTGCTTTAAGAGGGTTTTTTTTTTTTAAAGACGTGGATTTCAGTTTTGCAGTGTGGATCTCATTAGAAGAAAAATTGAGATAGTTATTAATTGACTTATGAATAGAAATACCAAATATATGCACCCTGTGTATGCAGACATGGTGGAGGACAAAGGTCAGTGCTATAAATCCAAAATACAAAACTTCTGGTTGGGTTAACGGACATTATTTATTAGCTGCAGGAGTAGTGCTGCTTGTTCCCACTAAGGATCACGTGGTCTGCAGAACTTAGTTATTTATGCACACTTTTATGGCTTTAATTTACAATCAATGACAGCTTGACTTGGAAGAACTGTAATTGGTTTGTACCACTAGCTGTCTGCCTTGCCCCTCCCTGGCTAAGAAAGGCTCAGCTGCTTATTAAGCAGGTGCTAAACCTCTACAGCCCAGCAGAAGGTAAGGCAGCACTCATTTCAGTTTCCTTAATGCAGCATCCTGTAATTTGCTGTGGCTTAACAGCTGCTATGTGAGCAGCTGAGCTGTTCTTAAAGCTGAAGACAGCTGGGGAGGAAGAATCATGGCAGCCATCCTAATTTTAAGCAAAACAAGAATAAGAGCATTTAAATGCTTCATGCCCAGTTTATCCATGGAATCTAGATAGAGAGTTTGCTAGCAATCTTTATAAGAGTCTTCAGATGACATGGAATCCCTTATCCTGCTGCATAGCAATGAGTACCTCCACAAATCAGCTCTGGCTAATAACTGACACAATGACATTTCCAGTAATGCCCATTTACCTTTTCCCTTCAGTTTAAAACAGTAATCCTCAGGTATGAAGGGTGACCTTGTAAAGTGTTAGTGTAGAACGAGTGTCATCACAGATCTACAAAACATTTCTCTATACAGTTAGTTATTTTTTTCTCTGCAGACTTAGCACGGGATTTTAGACAAGGGAGATGTCTGTGTCCTCTCTGGTAGTTTCACAAGTCAGTTAACAGCTTTATTAGTGAGTGCACCAGAAACAAATAGCCTAGCTGTGGTAGCCCTGCAGCCTTAAGAATAAAAATGAAATCTTAATTTAAATAAGGTTTGTTTTCTATTTTATTAATATGTTTCTGGCCATACTGCCACTTAATTCAACATCCCCAAGGAGAGCTCACTGTTACCCACTTTCCTGTATATTGGCTGAGTAATTTGTAGACCCTGAAAAGAATTCTAAAACCACTTGTAATGCTGCTTTGTTATAGGAAAGACAGACCTGTAAGAGCTTGGCCAACACTACTTGCAGTTTTATCACTGTGAAAGACGCACAAAGGCTTCACAGCATGTTAGCAATGATAAATTTACAGATGCTTCATATTTTGATTGTTTGCAGAGTGTTAGACCTACACCACAGAACGAAGCTATAACAGTACATTTCAAGCCCGTTACGTTAAAGGCCTCTGAAAGTAAATATACCAAAGTTGCAAGCATTAGCTTTGATGGTAAGTACTGCTCCTCTCTTCTTAGAACTTGTCAAGTGCTTCTGAAAACTTACTGGAGTTTCAGTGATTATTTTCACTCTCTTAACAAAACACTGTTTATAATTTTGATAAGAAAAAGGGATTTTCCTACCTGGAAAAGGCTTACAGTTCTTCTGAACTTCAGTTGTTTCTGAAAGGATTGTCTTTGTTCATGATCAACAAGTATCTTAGACTCCTAAATACAGATGAGAAGAGAAGGTATTCTCAAGTTTTCCAATAATCATAGCTGTGTTCTTATGTTAAAGCACCGATTATTGAAATGTATTTTTATTTTAAACAGACATTTGCTTTTGAGAAATCCTAATAAATGAGGTAACATGTACAAGTTTCTCCTGGGGAAATTTCAGTTAGACACAAGAAGAAAATTTTTCACAATGAAAACAAGCAGCCATTGAAATAATCTCCCCAAGAAGGGGTGGATTCTGCAGTGTTGGGCACTTAAAATCAATCTGACCAGGGCGCTGAGATGTCTTGTTTAAACTTTACTTCTGCCAGGAAAAGTTGGACTGAGTGGTCCTTGAGGTCTCTTTCCAATCTGGTATTTTATGATTTTTCTCCTATGTAGTGTGACTTTAAATACTATGCTGACATTTTGTAGAAAGGCACCTATGTTTTTATAGAGATTTTGATCAAGTGGTAGAATGGTGGTGACTACTCAGATGTTACTGTTTTAAGATACTAGTTGGTGCTGTAAGTCTTTCTGCCTGGATTGCTTAAAAATGGATTCTTATACATGCAGTAGTTGTGGTAGACATAATTTTAGAAGTTGCATGGATAAAGAGGAGAGGATTGATTTTTATTATCATTTATGGCTCAGCACTTGAAAAATTTAATAGCTCATGGTTTCTAAAACAAGTGAAGTATGTTTTAGCTTATAATTTCTGAAAGAGATTAATTCTGTCCACCTGAGGTGATAATACATTCAGATTTTGAAGCTAGTGGAAATTGTTATGTGAGGACCTACTGGCTAACATATGGTACATCTTAGAAGGAATGGTGGTTCTTGGGAAAAATACCCGGTTAAGCTGCTTAATGTGTTTAAGGAATTGACTTGATGAATTCTTATCAGTGAAACAGCCAGCCCTAAAATATTTGCAATTTCAGCTGTCCTAATTATATGCAGGGGCTTTAGGAGCTTAGTGGCTCTTCTTAATTAGTATTTGAATACCTTGATTTTTCTTTTTTTTTTTCACTATTGCTACCAGGCTAACATTGCTTGTTCTGTGATCTTGGACCAGACCTGTGAGCATTGCTCTTGGTGCTTGTGTAGTTTGGGTTCTTACATAGATTCTACTTTTTTTGCAACATTTAGCTTGTCTTTCATTTCTTCATTATTCAGAAGTTGTTAAATTTCTGGCCCAAAGTTCCTCTCAACTGGTAGTTCTAAGTGAGGGGCCCGGCTCAGGCTTCTGTTCTGTTAGGGGAGGATTAGTTTTATTCCATATTCTTAGTGGAAAGTACAATTTGTCTGGGATCCAAATTATCCTCTGGGTATGTTCAAGTTACTTCTATGACAGCAGCAATCAGGCTTCCCTATTGTAGAAAAGCTTTACTAAATCAGGCAGGTCATCTAACATGTTAAATGGGAAGAATTCAGAATTGGGATCTCTTGCTTTGTAGACTTTACACCATGTTGGTTCGCTTATTGAGATTTCCTTAAGCTTCTCTTTTTTCCTTCCATGGTAATTAATTTCTGGGCTAGCTCTGTGGCTTTATTCTTCCACTCATTCTTGTTTAACTTAATGGATCAATTTTTGTCAGCTTTAACAAACTTCTTATATTCTTATGTGTACAGCATCAAAAGCAAAAAGAGCATCACAGTCTTCTGGGAAAATAACTGTTAAAGCAAAAGAGAAGAGCTATTCCAAACTTGAAATACCATATCAAGCAGAAGTGTTGGATGGGTAAGCTTCCAGTAACTGAAAATAGTTTAAAAACTAAATGCTCCAAATTAGAAAGGAATATTCCTGTTTTTAAACAAATGGATGAGGTAGTCTTAGCCATTCATAAGTTGTTTTCAAGGCTTGAGTTAAAATTGGCCTTAGTGAGTTGTTTTTCAGAGCAGCTGAAGACTGCAGATGAGACATTTTAGAAATGCAGTATTGGAAATATTTCTGGTTTTGCATTTGCTCTTCTATTGCTATATGAAGTAAGGGTAGAGAAGACACTTTTGGTTTTAAGTAAAATTTTGGAAGAACTCTCAGTGTTTCCATGGGTTTTGTTACTTATCTAGAAAGTATGGCTAAGTTGACTTTAAAACATTTTGAGTGAGGTGCTGTTTTATCAACAGAACTGGCAGAGTATTTTAAAGGCAAACAAACTAAATGTTACCTATCAGAATTTTTGTGCTTCAGACACATGATTTGGCTAATAAGAAATACACTATTTGAAAATTATCTTAATACTTCAACACTTCCTTTTAGTCCTCCTATTATTCTGACTTACATATTTTCTTATCTTATTTGAATTACTTAGTTATTAATGTCCCTGTAGTGCTGGTAATATAGTTTCAGCATGCAGTGAGGTATGGACCTTTTTTGCTGTTTGAAATAATGAATTGTAGTCTTTGTGAAAGAAAAACACTTCAAGGAAAATCTCTATTTTCTTTACACTGTTTTCTTCTAATAGTTATTTAGGATTTGATCATGCTGCCACACTCTTTCACATCCGTGACAGTGCTGCTGATTCTGTGGAAAGACTGATCTATCTAACGAACACGTTCAGTTTTGCAGTCCTTATACATGATGTTGTGTTACCAGAAGAAGCAAAACCAATGTTTAAAGTAAGTCTCATTTCAGTGGATGCTTTTACCTATTAGTAAATGCTTAAATGTGATGCCCTTTGTTCAGTTGTAACCTTGGTCTTCGTTGTTCACTGATCTAGGTCCAGAACTTCAGTAAACCAGTTTTAATTCCACCCAATGAATCCAGATACATTTTTACACTTCATTTTATGCCTTCCACATCATCTGTTCACGTAGATAATAATATCCTACTTATCACCAATGCTTCTAAATTTCACCTACCTGTCCGAGCATACACAGGATTTCTAGATGTAAGTACTTTCTTTTTTTTTTTTTTTTAAATTTTTTTTGGCAACTTCTGTCTAATTAGAGGCAGACTTCATAGGACTAATTCTTTATTCTACTTTGGTGTCTGCTGAAAAATTCTTTTTTGTTCCCTTTAAATCTTTAGTTTTACATAGGAAATTTATTAATGTAGAATTTTGAGATTGTCGTGGTAGTGTTGTATTAAAGTTATTAATGCATTTTTTAATGAGCTTAGAGTTTGAGCACACTTTATATTTCACTTATGCTAAAATACTTTTATCAATCTTTCTAGTACTTTGTACTGTCTCCGAAAACAGAGGAGCGATTTATAGATTTTGGCATATTGAGTGCAACAGAAGCTACCAGCATTTTATTTGTAGTCATCAACAGCAATCCAATAGAGGTGAGGATGCATTTAGTTTTAGTTTATCTTTTTAAAAAATTATATCAGCATTGTTACTGAAAACAGTACCTTTTGTTCTTTTTAAGCTGGCTATAAAAAGTTGGCATATAATAGGGGATGGTTTGGCTGTAGAACTTCTAACAACTGAAAAGGGAAACAGAACAACAATAATTGCAAACCACCATGAACTACAAAATGCTACTGCATCTGATCAGTCTTCAGTAAGTAAACCTTTGAATCTATTGCTTACAGCTAGATACAGGAGGGGAGAAAAGAGACAAACCTCTGCAACTTCTTTCAGTTTCATTTTAGCAGAGGAGAGAGAAGAATTCTTAATTTTTGTTTGAACTTGAGTATGATAAAGCATGTAGGCTTTCTAAATTTATTTTAAGGAGCAGCTTTGTATTCAAATTGCTGTTTCTGAAGTTTACCCTTTCCAAATCTAACCAATCTTGATACCCTCAGATGATGCTCGTCATTAATCTGGGATGAGTGGAAATTTATCACCACAAGGAATAGATAATTTTTGTGTTAGTCACTTACGTATGTGAACTCTGTTTATCACTGGCAGGGGTTTTAAATGGATTTTGAGTCTGGTTTTAGTGAAATTTCTTTTTGTTTAATGGAATATATTGGTGACTTTTTCTACCATTTACAGGTGATCCTCGCATCAGGCTATTATGCAGTGTTCAGAGTAAATTTAATAGCGAAGGAACTTGAAGGAATTCATGATGGAGCTGTACAAATCACAACAGATTATGAGGTATAATTAGTGTATAATAAATGGGTGTTGCCCAAAAGATCTGCTTAGTCTTTAAGTGTTGTATTAGTGGACAGACTGTAGCATGAGGGAGAAGTTGAGATTGGAAGGTCAGGTTATCTTTGCAAGTTAACCCTGCATCATACAATGGGAGTGCTACTTACGCTTTTATTATGATTTTCACCTGGTTTTCAGAAATATCCATTTAAATCTGACCTAATGCTTTGCAGTTTGGTTTCTTCTGTGACATGATGTATCCTCAAAGCATCAATGCGTGGATCTTGGACCGTATCATGCACTGGCAATGTGCTTCTCCATACGTTATCAGTTACTGAAACTGAGCTGTAATATCAGTGGTTTTTAGAAAAAGGCAGTGTGAAAGGTATTTTGGAGAGTCATAGAATCATTAGGGTTTGAAAACAAGACTGGATATCACTATGCCCACTAAACCGTACTTCAGTTCGCCGCAGTTTGCTGGCAGTTAATGAAACAGAATCCTTGCACTGATAATTATGGGCAGGAGCAACTGATTGTCCCAACTTCATATGCCTTGTTTTTGCAGGAGACAGAGTCTAATGAATAATGCAATCTGTATTTAATATCTTTGTGTGATATCTGGAAAAAAAAACCCCAAATGTGACTGTGCTTATGAAGTCAGGAAATTATATCACTGGTAGTGTGGTTCTGATGGTGCTACAGAAAATGGGGAATTCCCAATTTCTGCCAGTTATGGGAGATTAAAAGCTTTTTTTTTAGTATATCCACATATTTGTGTGACCCTTCAGTTACAGATTCTGAAGCATTTTATTTTCTTGTTTGTTACGTTATTCTACTTGTATTGGTACTTGAATCTCATTGCCATCCCTTCCATGCTACTTTTTTCTATGTGTGTCTCAAGGTATTACAATAACACAATGTTTCAAGAAGTTGTGTGTGTCTTCCCTCATTTACTTTAAAGATGTTACCCTGCTGTTTTCCAACTAAGTAAGCCCCATTCAAATGAGACCTATATAATACCCCATTGGGGAACTTAGGTTTTCAGTATGCTTTTCTGTTCCACATAGAAGACAACTGAGGATGGCTGAGTAAAGGAGTGCTTCCTGATGATATGGAGCAGCTGTTCAGAATATGACAATGGGTTGAAATTGTAAATCATATCTCCATGTTTTAAATGCCTATATAATCCTAGACTGCATTAATTGTAGAATTTCAGGGGTTGGTTATTCTATGCAGTTTAAAAGTGGAAGAGGCACTTAAAGCCTGGAAATGTAAGGGGCTTTTCTCTAAATTTTTCTTCTTCTTCTATTTTTTTTTTTTTTTGTCCAGATTTTAACTATACCAGTGAAGGCTGTGATTGCTGTAGGCTCATTGACCTGCTCCCCAAAACATGTTTTTCTTCCACCTTCTTTTCCGGTAAGAAAGTTGGGGAAAATTAAATGTTTATTTGCTGTGTTTTTCGTCTTTATATGCCCTGTTCAAGTGAGACTGCTGTCCTGAATTCTGTGTCAAATTGCTGGAGAGATTGTGCTACTGAACTGTTATGATCAGTTTGTCATTATTTTGGGGGTTGTTCCAGCTTTTTCCACTGTGTGTTCCAAGCATGAATTGTCCCTACATCTCCTCAACAGCGTAGTTGAATGGGATCTTGGGAGTACTCATGTAAAGGGATAGATCTCATCAGAGCAAGATAGGTCAGTCAGCAGGACTTCAGTGAACGTTTGCTGCAATTGCCACATATCCATCTTCCTTCTGATCTCCTGTGTCACAAATTCTTCTGAAGTCTTTTGCTAACTCTTGAGGTCAAACAGTCATGCCTACAGTTGCAGAGATCGCTACTTGTTTTTTATCTTTAAGATGTTTTTTTTTTTAACTACTACATAGCCTCACCATTATATGGATACTTATTACACTGAGTGCCACATTTAGAACTTCATTATGAACTGCTTCATAAGCTTTTGATAAGTTAAAATAGCTTAAAGATCCACTTCCCTTTCACTCACTGGAGATAAAGCAGCTTTTATATTCTCCAGCTGAATCTACTAGAATTACTAGAAATTATTATTATTGTTATTGTTATTATTACTATTATGAAGAAGAATTCCTGTGAAGAATGACCCTTTTGAGTGCCACATTAAAATATTTTGTTCCATGTTGGACCATAAAGAAGTATTTTTTTTTAATCTCCTTTGAGTTTGTTCTAGCTGAAATGGCTAAAGAACTTATGAATATTTCATAGTAATAAGCCCACAGTCTTGTCAGCTTAATTTTTGGAGGACCTTTGTTTGTTTGTTTGTGATTTTTTGTTTTTGTTTTGGCAGGTTTTTGCGGGGAGGTTGTTTGTTTTGATTGGGGGGGGGGGATTTTCTTTTACTTTATTTTGTTTTGGCAGATACTACTTCTTATAGCACCTGTGTTTCTCAGGCGTAGCTTCCTTACTGTCATTATTCTTTCTCTTCCCTAGATTACTGTGATTTTTATTGTCTTCAGGCTTTTTCTAGTAATGTTTCCTGAAAATTATTCATACAGGGGATCTCTGGACTCTTGCATTGTGTTTGGGAGTATGGATTCAGATAGTTTATAGTTTTGTCAAAGGTGATAATTATATTTACTGTGTTCAAGCCCCAAGCTTTTCAGAGCAGTCAGCTTCACTTACTATTTCCCTTAGTTGATCACTTAGCTCGTTTTATATTTGAGGACATTAACAGCAGACTTACTTTTACTTTTTCTTGGATTCATTTCCAACTAAACTTATGCTCACTGAATTCATGCTACTCATACATTTAGTTCTTCTGTAATGCCTCTATTACATGTGAAAATAAGCCTAAAATAGCATCAGTTCTTTTTGTTTCAGTGTTTGGTAGAGAAACTTGACAGCTACACCATCCAGGAATAACTAGGTGATACTATTTTAGTAACACATGCTTTTCAGTTTATACTTAGGATGTAATTCTCCTGCAGCTGCCTGGTTCCCAGAGCTGTCTGTTTATAATTTTAGTGTATTTGTACCTAAGTGTGATTTCTGGTATTCTGTTGAAGGTTGTCAGCAATACACTGACAGTGTATACAGACCTTGTAAAGGTCAGTGTCTTGATTTAAACAAATTTTTGCTGTGTTGACTTCTGCTTCATAGTGTCACCTTTACCTCACAGTGCCATTTCTCAGCTCTTCCCTGATCAAAACTCATATCTGAGGACCTCTGTGCTAAATTACATTGTTCTGTTTTTCTTATTACCGCTGAACAAAATTTTTTCCCTTGTCTGTTGTTTCATGTCTAAATGCTATGTAAAGGTCTTAGTAAAATAGTATTTTATTTGTTCTAGACACTTTAACAAACCTGTATCTTGTCCCATTGAAGACAGTTTGTTAGTCATAGGAGTCCACAGATGAAGCTCAGACATACCTCCTAATTCAGTTTAATGGGACTGTACTGTTAAGGATTTATACTTGTAGTTTCTTTCCCTCTGCAATTACTACTATTGAGACTGTTGCAATATGTGACTGTTTCCTACGGCCACAGTTGAATTTCGAACCCCCAAAAGACCTTTCCCATGTCTCCACTTAAAATTAGAGAATTTTCTTTTAGAAGTCCAAAGTACTAATTTAAGGGGAATAAGAAAAAAAAAACATGTTCACTAAAAGATTGTCTTGGGTATTTATATTTGCTTGCACTGCTTCATTTTTTTTTACGTAAATCTGAAGTCTCCCCACCAGTCCTGAGTTGCACGTCTTTTCTGCTTTTGTTTCTTGTATTATTGTTTCCTCTGATACATATCAGGGTTGGGTGTTGAGGTAAGGTGTAAAACATGACCACAGAATCATTGATTTACAACTGAGGCAAGGGTAGAGCTTGAGCATTGTACGGATTTTGATCATGATAATAAACTACATTTTCTGTGCTTAAAAGGTAAGATAATGCTTGACTCAGAAAAGGAGGCAGGGTGTAAAGGTGTGGGGAAAAAACTTCCCATTTTCTTCTTAAACATAATTTTGGTGTGTAGTGTTAACTCCATTTGGGAGCAGAAAGGAGGGTTTTAAAAGCCCTCTGTCACCTGTAGTTTTTGTAATTGTAGCTTCCCTTTACTCTTCCTTTCAGATTATTTCTAATTAATAGCAGTTAATTACTATTTCTAATTGCTAGCAGTGATATTTTGTAGAAAGACTGCTTCCCTTTAGTAATAGGAGGCTCAGCAAACTAATTTTCTCTTGCCTTTCCTCTTCTGATACTTTTTTTATCATTATTTGATTAAGGAGAGCTGTTGTCCTAGCTCTTCCAAGATACTTCAGGCGTTCTTAATTTTCAAAGGATGAACTGTGTTTGGAAGCAGATGGAGGAAAAAATACAACTTGACAGAAACTTACTATCTTGAAGTGTTGCAAATGGCATTTCTTTAAGATAGCGTAGTTAAAAATCTCAATTTAACATTTCAGCAGTGCTGTGGTCTTTGCCAGCCTGCATAAATAGAGACATATGCTAGGGGAAAATGCATATCTTGCAGACTTTTTTCCTTTTATTTTCCTTAGGGAAAAGTAGTTCACCAGAGCCTGAACATTATGAACTCCTTTTCTCAGAAAGTGAAAATACAACACATACGGTCCCTGTCAGAAGATGTAAGGTTTTATTATAAGAGGGTAAGAAGTAATAAAGAAGATTTAGAGCCAGGAAAAAAATCAAAGGTTTGTTTATGTCTTATTTCTAAACGTTTATAAGTTCTCTTTTTATATAGCATATGTTAAGTTTATGTGTTCAACAGAAATCTTCCTTCTGTTTTCTTTGGTTGTTAGATTTACTGTGCTTAATTCATTTACTATGTTTAATTGATCGGCTCTTACGTGTTTTGCAGATTGCAAATATTTATTTTGATCCTGGTTTACAGTGTGCAGATCATTGTTATGTAGGATTGCCTTTTCTATCTAAATGTAAGTGAATTTCAACTTTATAATGAAAATCATTTAAAATTAGTTTTCTCTTTAAGTAATGATTTTACTTGAAGATTTATAAAAACACATTATTTCTTACAGCGGAATCTAAAGTTCAGCACAGCATAGCAATGCAAGAAGATGCATGGGATTCTGACTGGGATTTACATGAGAATTTATTCAAAGAGTGGACAGAAATAAAAGACAACTCAAGCCATAGGTAGGTATTTTATTCCTGTTGTTTGCTCAGGTCTTCAGTCAGTAATAATTCTGTGATACGTGTGCTCTTGTAGAATACAAAGCTTCTTAATATTGCTGTATTGCTGTGCTCTTTGAGAGTTGGCCAGGAAGGAATTGCTTGGCCTTTTCTGCAAAACTGTTGAAGAGAGCATTTTAAAAGTTAAAAAAAAATAATAATTTCCTCAAATTAAAGAAAACACTGGAAGTTACTATTCACTGAGTTGCTAGAGTTCTTGAAAATGTTGTAACAGTGAGGCAGTCTCTACTCTGCAAAAATTTCCAAAACCAGATTATATTAGTTGTTCAATATCCGTGCTCAAACTGTTTTAAAATAGTATCCTCAATATCGATTTTAAGATTTCATGAGGTTTTCTGTTATTACCATACCGGGATTTTTGCATTTCAGTGAATTACAAAATTTTCTTGTATTTTACCTTGAGACAATTAATGGTTGCTACTTAATATTTAGAAAAGTTAAACTCTGTAGACTGCTGCATACCATTTAAGAATCTGCCTTCTCGTCCCTAAAGTTGACTGAATTTCCAAGAGACGCAAGCTAACATAAACAGCATGTGTGTCTTTCGTGTTGATAGCATCCAGATTACCCTTACAAAAAGGGTATATGAAGAAAAAAAATGTCTGTATGCAACTAAATAGGATAACAAAAGCATTCCCCCTTTATCACTACTGCATTATAATGGTGATATATTAACTCCTGAGAAAACTTGTTCTGAACAGAATCCTCTAGCCACACTAGTAACTTTCAAGAATGTTCTATATCCTACAGTAAGAGAACAGTAAGGGAGAATGCTACTAAAGATTAGTTCTGAATAGGGAGTAGTTCTAGCTTGAATATACAATGCTTTCATATTATTTATTATAACATATTTTAAGGTATTTAATACTTTTAAAGATAGTTAAGATTACCCAGCTGTCCAAAGGATCATTCAGGGAAAGGAGAGAGCTTCTGAAAACAGAGGGGTTGTGACTTGGATATTTGGAGTTTCTCCAAAATATTTCTCTGAGTTTGAAGCCTAGTGTTTCATCTGTTTTGCTGACTGGAGAACTCAGTAGTTTTAGTTTCAGTTCATGCTGAAGAACTTGTAGGAGAAGGGGACCCAAGTCTGTTGTGGAGGTTGTTTAATAGCAAAAAACTTCATTCACTGATAGAAATAGTGGCTAGCACCAAGTATGACTTGTTCAGATTAGTTTTAGTAGACAGGTGTGCAGGCACACAGTCTGTGTATCCATTGCGTATAGAGTAGATGTACTGATTTACTGTACATGTGCAGGCAAAATAAATTTTCTGGACTGTGGGTGCTATATTGGAGTTCTTCCTTTCTACTGTTTGTACTTTGCAAATCATCAAATATATTTTGGGTCATTTTTCTTACTGATCTGAATCTCAGTTATAGTCTCAAAATGTAAAAGCAAGTTTTATAACTGTTTCTCCAGACTGAATGCTGTATTTGAAGTAGACACAGATCTTCAGAAGGATGTTCGATTGAAAATCACAGCAGAAATGTCCTGGCCTTCCATCCTTAGTTCACCACGCCATCTAAACTTCCCTCTTACCAACACAAACAGCTCATCAGTAAGTTGAGTGATAGTATCATTTTAACAGGTGTTTCTAATTGCATTAATGTAATGTAAACTTATAAAAAAATTATTTCTGAATAGGAAGAAGAAATTTTTCTAGAAAATCCAGCTGATGCTCCTGTGTATATCCAGTTTCTTCCAATAGCTCTGTATTCTAACCCATCCACTTTTGTTGATAAGCTGCTAGAACGGTAAGTGTTGTTGTGGAGTCCTTGGGGTGTTCTCACTCAGCAGAAAAAATGCATTTTGCAAGGAATGAATGTGATATGGCAGTTGTGTTGGTATTGGCCACCTCTAGAATTTGAATCGTCAGGCCATTTGAGAACTGAATCTATTGCAATTGAACACACATCTGTATTTTTTACTGAGCTAAAATGTGTTTACATTTATTCCTTAACTTGACATGCAGTGGGGGGAAATAAGAAAAAATAAAATCAAAGTATACTTTGAGGTACATATTGGGCCACCATAGATACTTGATTTGTGCTAAAATCCATAAATGCAAGAATGTTATTACCTTCTCTGATCTGTGAGAAAGAAAAAATTGCAATTTCATTTCAGGTTTAATTTGAGTAAACCAACTAATTTCAATCAGAGGACTCTAGAGTTCCAGGTCTTCAGAAATTGTGTAAGTGTTTTAATACGTTCTTGGTAATTTTAAATTCAGGTATTTTAATTTTTTAATAAGAGTTCAGTCATGCATGTCTTTAAGTTTAGATATTAGTGTGGAAAGCATAATATGAATGTAATATCTGTTGGATATCAAGAAATTGGGAAAAGAAATATTTCTTCAAGTAACTAATAACGTGTCACTTTTTCTATATGCTTACATTATAATAGAGCTGTGGGCATTACAAGAAAACTGCATTTTCTCGCTCTCTTACTGACAGGATTCTTTTCTTCAGCGTAGTGGTTACTAGTTCTAAAATTAGCAAAGAATTGATTATTCCATTGCTTTGTTGGTTCTTTCAAGTGATTTGGGTATTGTGGACTACTTCTAAGTGTGTGCTTTTTCATATAGAGCATGCCACATCCTAAGCACTCCTTTTTTTATCTGACTTTTCCGCTCCATTTGAAGTTTGTTTTAGATTACCATTTGGTGCTTATTCAGTGTCTCAAGACAAACGGCAAACTTAGCAAAATGCACCTTTTTGAGCAGTTCTTCTACTATGTTTGCTTAACAATGGAAAATTCCAAGGAGAAAACATATTCCATAATGGCTTGATACTAATTTAGTGTTCAAGAAAGATATGTAAGAATCTCTTTCTTCCACTAGAACTTTATGAATCTGCATGGGTGAAGTTTAGCTCAGTTCTGTTTTGTTGTGTTCTGCTTCTCCATTAACACAAGCAGTTTAATAGTAAGTAGGGAAATTCTTGTGCTATCAGAGTTTCTAATTAAAAAAAATAGAATATGTCATTGAGTAATATCCTTTTTTTAGCACAAGACCAATTTTCTAGCTAAAATAATACCATTTCTATCAAATACATGTAAAAATATCTTATTTTTTAAAGTGATGCTTTGTTTTCCCCACCCTCTTAAGGTCCAACCACTACAGACCACTGTGGGACTTACAAAGGGCCTGGCTCATCATTCCATTTTAAGTCTAATATTAAAACCTGGTGAGAGGAAGTCTGTCAAAATAAAGTTCACTCCAGTTCTGAATAAAACTGTTTCATCATTGATTGTTATCAGGTAAGAGAGATATTTCTGAAATAAGAGTGAGTTTTTCTCTGTTTTTCTATTTATAAGATCATACTTGTGATCAGCTGTCAAGAAACCATTGCTTTTACAAGAATAATTGTAGAATCCTGTGTGTCTGCAGAAAGATTTAAAGTGAATGTTACTGTGACATGCCTTAGAGTATTTTAACTGTATTCAGTACATATTCAGTAATGTAAATATATAAGCCACTGTTATACTTACCACAGAATCACAGAAGGGCTTGGTTCGGAAGCAGCCTTTAAAAGTCATTAATCTTAACTCCCCTGCAATGACCAGGGACATCTTCAGGTTTCTCAAAGCCCTATCAAAGCTGATCTTGAACGTTTCCAAGGATGGGGCCTCTACCACCTCTCTGGGCAATCTGTTTCAGTACCCTCATTGTATATTTTTTCCCTTTATCTAGTCTGAATCTACCCTGTTTTAGTTTTAAAACCATCATTCCTTTTCATGTCACTACAGAGCCTATTAAAAACTTTGTCCCCATCTTTCTTACTGCCTTCCTTTAAGTACTGGAGCTCCTGTATGGTCACCAGGAAACTTTCTCTTCTCTAGGCTGAATAATCCTAGTTCCCTCAGCCTTTTCTCATAGCAGAGGTGCTCCATCCCTCTGATCACCTTGGTGCCTCTTGTCTGGACTTGCTCCAACAGGTCCATGTCCTTTCTGTCCTGGGGACCTCAGAGCTGGAGCACTCTTAGTAGGGTCTTACCAGAGCAGAGTAGAGAGGCAGAATCCTCTCCCTCACTCTGCTGCCCACACTGCTTTTGATACAGGCCAGGGTATGATTGGCTTTCTGGATTGTGAGTGCACATTGCTGGATCATGTCCAGCCTCTCACCCACCAATGCATGGAGACTTGATTTCTGAAATGCTTCATACACTGTCTTGCAATAAGGGTCTCTGGTTAGAGAGGCCCTTTGCAAGATCAAGCTACAATGCAAGTTCAGTCTTTCTGTTAAAGAGCATTGAGTTCACTTTTGTATCAGTTGTGATGCCTTAGTAAGAAATACAGATTTTAACTGGTATTTCACTGGGGTGTGTATTTGTATGTTATGTTGCAATTTCTCAGAGTTTTGTCTTGCAAACACTACGTTTGAGACCCCTGCTCTTTACCTCCATAATGTGAGGAATTAGCTGTGGAACAGATTATATATTTGTTCTCCAGATTTGGGATGTGGACTCGTACTCTATAGAGAAGCTTTTATGTATGTTTACCCTCACTCCCCCTTTTTTTTCCCCACAGAAATAACTTGACTGTAGTAGATGCTGTAATGGTACAAGGACAAGGAACAACTGAGAGCTTGAAGGTTGCAGGCAAACCTCCTGGTCCAGGAAGTTCTTTACGCTTTAAAATCACAGAAGCATTATTAAAAGACTGCTCAGAAAGTGAGTACTTCTTGAGCTAATATGCTGAACAGAAAAGAAATCATATTTTATGTATAAAACTGGAAATGTGTGGAAATATTTTTCCCCTCTTCTAGTGATCCAGAAAGTCAACTCCTTTAAACACATTAAAAATGCTACTTTGCTTAGGCAGAATACAAAATATATTATGTTTTATGTTTTAACGTGAGAACTAGGAAAGAAAACAAGCTCTTTGTCCACTTAAATTCAAGACAGAGGAGGTAAAGATCTTGGCATATTTACTAGCAAAATCTCTAGTTCCTAAATTTAATATGAATTGGATCATGGTTGTAACTTCCTGTGTACTTCTTTTCTTCACACCTTCATAACCTTTGGGTATGTTCCTTGATGAAAATTAAATAAGATTCTACTCTGAGATCAGAGAGAGGTTTTCTCCTCTGTGGCCTCAGGCTTGCTCCTGAGAGGAGAGCTGAGTACCTGTATTACCTAAGAAACTGGTAAAAGAGTTTTCGTTAGAGATGCTATTAAAATCTGCTTTGCTACTTTGCAGTTTTCCAGACGTTTCTAGGTGCCATGTTAATTATTATCTGAGATTATTCTGCTTTTTGTGAGGGATGAGTAAGAAAACTTGAAGTAAAGCTTAGTCATCACCTTTTACCTGTTGTGGTTAGGGAATTTTTTGCTAATAAGATATATGTAGTTAAGCCATGTACTATTATTTTTAAGATACACAAAAAAAATGTTTTAATTCTTATCTTTCTGGGACTGTTCACAGAACACCACAACATTAGGTAGTACATCAAAGAACTTTGCAGCTTAGGTGATTTCTTTGTGGGGCAGCAGTGCTGTCAGAGGTTAAGGGGTTTGTGTTTTTGCCCTGAGGAGTTAGAGGGCTCTGGAATTGTACAAATGCCCTACCTTGGCAGTGAGGGAATCTGGCTGCAGAGATACACGTTCCTACAACTTAATTTCCATGGACCTTGCTATACCCCTTTATGCTGTAATACTGACAGAACTTTCTCCTGCTGTAAAATACGAATATAGTGAAGGATATCTGCTTGGCATAACATTAACCTCTGCTGTTTGTTTCTAGAAATGAAATACAAAGAACCAAATTTCACACTGAGAAGAACGTTTAAAGTGGAAAATACAGGGCAGCTGCAGATTAATGTGAAGACGATGGAAATCAGTGGCTACACATGTGAAGGATATGGATTTAAAGTAGTTAACTGTCAGGAATTTGCACTAAGTGCCAATGCCTCTAAAGACATTGTCATATTGTAAGTGTTTTTTTTCTTACATCTAAATAGAGTGTTACATTTGGAATTTTAATTTTGTTCAGAGGAAAACTCTCTTGGTTAAATTCTGAGGGCTTTTTACTGAAGTTTTGAGTGTATGGGGGTTTTGTACAGTGTTATACAGCTATGACATTTTTCTCTCTTCTTGCAAACGCTATTTGATTTTTCATTATACCATGTTTTCATGACTGACTATAGTTTTACTTCCATTACTATCCAGTGAGTGTAACCTGCTGTGTTGGAATAATGTTACTATATGGGGTTATATAAATTTCCCTCATTTAACTTTTGAATGCACATGGGACCTAGACCTACATATGGTTTTGGTGCATTGCAGTATGTAGAAAGCCTTTGGTCCAAGGTTTTTTATTGTAATGCACGGTATTTTAGTCTTGAATATTTTGTCTGTCGCCTTAATGATTGTGTAGTTCTATCATTTTTTATTGTTAAAAATCTCTGTACCAAACACAACAAAGCACTTGTAACAGTACTTTGTTGTAAAGTTAACTATTCAGAAAATGGTATCTAAAAAGTTCAGAAGTTGCTTCTGTTCTGCAAGTGGATGTATGAAATATGTTTTTTGTGAAATAGTATTTCACTAGTATTTCTGCACAACCTTAGTTTATGATGAGACTGTGATGTAGTGGTGATGCTTTTGAAAAGTCAGGTTTGTGACTCAAAGGTGAAGTGTTTAAAAAATTTATAGCTCACATAGTAGTTGGTTCCATTAGTTAGACGTGCTGTTACATTTTTATTGCATTCATAGCTTTTATTAACAGGTGTGGTAAAACCTTATTACTTCATATGGTACCTCTAGAGTAATCTAGAATCAGGTGTGTTAAGCATTAGATGTTAATGAACATAGTCAAACACACCTTGAGGTATTTGAAAAATACACAGGTATTTTTAGGCTGTGAGGTAATTGATGGAGTTGAATTACAGGTTTTTTTAATTTGTAATTTATGAGTTATAAAAATTGCCTCAAACCTTTGTGCTGTTCATATGAAAAGTTCTGATGTGCTTTATGTCGTTTCCAGGTTTACACCAGATTTCACTGCTTCCAGAGTTATACGTGAATTAAAATTCATCACTGCAGGAGGCTCTGAATTTGTATTTATCTTGAATGCATCGCTTCCATATCACATGTTGGCAACGTGTGCAGAAGCACTGCCCAGGCCCAACTGGGAGCTGGCACTGTACATAATCATCTCAGGAATAATGAGGTTGTGTGTGTGTTTGTTCTTACTGCTGTATGGGTGTGAACTGCCACTGCTTGAATATGGGTTACAGAGAAGCACATGGGAATTCAGCACATGCTGTAATTGTTGTAAAATAATATAGGCTAAAAGGAAATCAGATTGATAAACACTCCTGTAGATTGAACTGTTTAAGGCAAAGGATTAATGACTTTCTGCTCAAACCAAGGACAAAATAATATACTTCTTGCTTGAGCTTGTTTCCTTAAGTGAGATACATACTTCTGTTAGCCCTGACAATCTGTAGGGGTTTTGATAAATAAGCCAAGCTTGAAACATATTAGGTATTAAAGCACTGATGGCAGTGAATTCCTGTAGAAATGTAAGCATCCTTCTGGAGTATTGTGCTTTAGAGAGATATAAGGTAGTGACTGTAATGAGCTTAGCAGATGCCTTGGATGAATTTAACTTCGCTGTCACTTTTTATGTGACAGACAACTGGTGGTACTAATAATGGGATTTCTGAGAACCTGAAGGACATTGTTTGCAGCACTGCATACTTACAGGTTACATAGTAGGATATTAATGCATGTTTTTCCTCAGCAAATAGAGGTGTTAATTATACCTCGTGTGGAATTATGAGTTGAAAATGCAACCATTTTCATGGTCGAACCTCTGCCTATCTTTATTTGAAATCAAGAGTTATAAACCCTATGTCCCTGCTCACCTCTTGGAGACACTTTACCCCACTGCTTTTGTGCAGAGAAAACTCTAGCGTGGAAGCTTATCAGTATGAGGTTTTACTTACCAGTAACAACAAATGCTGCTTTTCTTTTCTTTCTTTTGCTGCTTTTAGTGTTAAGCTCATATCTTAGTGTGAAATGTATTGGTGCTGTAGATGCTTCTGAAAAAGTGGTCTATGTGCTGCAAATCCAAACCATTATCACATACATGTCAGATTCCTTTTTTTTTTCCCCACAGTAAGTTACTGGCTCTTCCATTTTGCACATGTTCACTTAGGCTGTCTTTCCTTGTAGGGATTAACAAAAGAAATAGAGAAGATAAAGTTACAGTCCACTTCATTTTCTTTTTTGACTCTTCAGCACTTTCCTAAGTAATGCAGTGTTTAGTGAGGAAACTGCATTTTCCAAAGTAAGAGGAAAATTTCTGTTACTTAGGAAATTTTGTGTCGTCACTAACACTGCATTACTTTAAGTGCTGAGTGAGTACTTATGTGGTTTTCTTCTATATATGTGCTAGAAATGTATAGGCTGAGTTTGGTTTTAATTCTTTCACAGAGTAAGCAATGTTTGTCAGCTCATAAGTATAGTTTGCTTGGATAATTTTATATGTGCTGTATTTGTTAATTAGACTTTACAAAGAATAGGAAATACTAATCCCTTCCCTTACTGTGTCTTTTTCGTAAAAATACGGAAGTGCTTCTTAGTAGCAAACTAGAGAAGAGTCCTAATATATTTTTTACTATTCCAAGATTTGTGTGCATAAACTGCCTCTAACTTTTAGGATGCCATCATGTATGTGTTTGCTAGTTGCCACTAAAATAACTCTTCCGTATCACTGCAAAGCTATCCTTAATTTTTAGGAATGAACACTAGGAGTTTGTAGAGTCCATGTTTTTTAATTTCCTGAGGTGGTGTTTATTTTTGCCTTCCCTAAATCACTGTTGCTTTGAAAAGTTATATGCTTATGGCTCCAGGTTTATGAAGTCCAACCTTTATTATTTTGGATTAATACATTTGGCAACTGCATGTCAGACTTGCATATAGCTCCCATTCTCAGTGCTGGTGATTTGCATATCATGCCAGTCTTGTGTATGTTATGTTTCTATGAGACAAAATTGTGGTTTGGATGCAATATTTAGTATTTTCAGTACAGGGTACAAACTTTTTGTCATGTGTGATTAGAGTCAGTAGTTTTATAAATGCTCAAAACTAAGAAATAAATCCTTAGATGACTACCTTTCTTCTCTGCAGTGTACTGTTTCTCTTGGTAATTGGAACAGCCTATCTAGAAGCTCAAGGAATTTGGGAGCCATTTAGAAGACGCTTGTCCTTTGAGGCCTCAAACCCTCCCTTTGATATGGGAAGGCCACTTGATCTCAGGAGAATAGTTGGAATTTCATCTGAGGGAAAGTAAGTAAATGTTTGGGCTTCTTGTGGTACTTTTGCCATTTATTTCTTCTTTAGTTGTCAGGCCAGTAAGAAAGTAATACTGCTCTGTAGAGCAGGTGAATGAATAAAGATATCCTTATAGTTGCTTGTAAAAGGATGGTTTGGATGAAAAGATTAATTTTTTTATTGTGAGGAATATTTTTCTTCTGGGGAAAAAAAAAAGGGAAGGAAAAAAGAAATCCACCAAGAACCAAACCCTGCCAAGTTTCCTGTTAATATTCTTAAAAATGAAGTATATAGACTGCAAAAAAAAATTGCAGGCCAGAAGCTCCTACCTTAGGTGTCTTAAGTAAAGATCATCTTTCAGTGTTCCCTCCATCATGTGTATCAACAGTCATTTTACTGTGTTTTTTTTCCTATGTACAGCAGGCGAGTGAACAGGAAATAGTAAAGGCTACTGACTTGCCATACCAGTTTCAGGCATTTTTGCTGGTTGTATGCCAAGAATAATATAGTTCAAGGCTTCTTTTGGATATACTGAGTCTCTTTTCATGGTGAAGAATGGAAACATTGTAGAGTACGTTTAAACATGTGTTACTCTTCCAGCTTGAATACACTTGGATCGGATTCTAATCACAGTTCGTCCAGAGGAATTTATGGAGCAGGCAGTTCGTCTTCACGATCCAGTGCAGGGAATCATAAGCAATGCAATGCAACAGCACACCTTCACAGCAATAGAAATGCACCTGATGTTGAAAACATCAAATCCAAAAACAATTCAAGTATGCCTAACAGGACTTCAGCGCAAGCAGCTTCCATGCAGTCAGTAAACAGAACGGGCTCCTTTACCTCGGATTCAGGTGCCACAGCTCAGACTCATGCCGCAGGCAAAAGAGCCAAGGGGACGAGGCAGAACCAGCAGCTGATGCAGCAGCAGGCACCAGCTTTGGCAGAGCAGCCCCTCCAGCAACCCCCAGCATCCGGGCCCCAGCAGCAAGAGCAACAAACTGAAAGTGCTTTGCCACAGCTCCCGCTTCTCAGCCCACCTCACAGCGAATGTGCCAGCAGCAGAAGGCACAGCTCGGAGGATTCAGATCTCACCGGGCTCATAGAAACTATGGAAAAAGACTTTGACCACCCAGAATCCCCTTCCCCTGATGTGTTTACAGAACAGCCTCCATCTCCACTAGCAAAAAATAAAGGTAATGCAATTCTGTTTTAATGGGACGATTCCCTGTGTAAACCACAGGACAAGATCTAATCAACTGTAAAGGTTATGTTTTCGTAGTGTGGAAAGGGAGTGCTTCTCTGTGGCTCCCTGCCTGTGCTGTGTGCCTGTGTCTTGAACACTTGTGTTACCTTATGGCGGTGAAATTTGCTGTGCAGTGCTAGCTTGTCATTCTTCCTGCAAAAATGGTGGCATGTTTTTGCAGGAAGAATGAAAGCAAGTGTGAATATCTAGACACCTGATTCTCTGAAAAAGAAAAATGTTTTTAGTTGCTACTCCTTTGCCTTTGGGTTGTCATCCATCCCTGCCACTTCCATCATTTGGGCTCCGGGCTCAGAGTTAAGAAAGGGCAAAGGAAGTTGTCCTGGTGTACTGTGAAAAGTGAGGCAGGGAGAAAGGGAGGAGGGGAAAAGAGAGAGATGGGTAAATAGCCTCTGTGGTATTGTTTGGGAATGGAATTCTTCATGCCCAGACTTGCATGTAGAAAATCCTTAATGTCAGGTGGTCAGCAATCTAATATAAGGCACCTGTGTCTATACATTACATTCATTTCTTGGATGAGGCTAGAGTTGAGTTGGACTTGTTTATCCATCTTTCCAGTTGTGTAGTGCTTAAAATAATGAATTGAATTTCATACATTAGGTTTGTTTAGACTTTTGAAATTTGTCAGTTATTGCCTTCTTATGAACACTTCTTGAAGTAGGATTTCTAATTATGATTTTTGTATTAACAATTTCAATTGCATCCCAGAGTTACATTATTATTTAGTGTTAATATGTTTACTTCTAGATAATTTTTCACTTTTTGCTACCAACACTTGTACAAAAATGGCACTGATACTGTGTTGCTTATTAGAGATAAAGTTAAGAAAATGGATCATGGGAAGGCGTATAAGCACTGCACCATCTGTAAGATTGTCCCTCACCAAAGACAAAGGCTTCACTCTGTTAGGTAGTAGTGAGTAGAAAGTTCTTAATTAGTTCAGAATGGATTTTAGGATGCGTTTGGACTTTCAAAGTGGAGACTCTGAAGTGATGAGAGGTTTTGGTGTCTTGCTGAAATATACTACTCTACTTCTCTGGGCTTTTTTGTTTTTAGTTTTCACAGTGGGAGGTGGTTGGGAGAATTAAGAGAACTGCCATCAGTTTTTCAGGTATTCATTCCATAAAGGCTAAATAGGACTCCAGAAGGTGATGTGATGGTAGGGAGGTTTCATGGATGGTGTCCATAATGGCAAAGAATGCAGTGTTGGAGCTCTGGAAAGCAAAGTGTCTGGTAGTGAGGATGCAGCATTCTCATGGGTTACATATGAACGTTCATGGGTTACATATGAGTGTACATGGATGTGCAGTGGACTGATCCAGTCCATGTACTGAATGCCTGAAAGCACTTTGGAGCACATCTTCCATTTCTAGCTCCCCCTAAGAAGGATGCAGCTCTTGCACTTGAGAGCTTTTTGTGATGCAGCTGCATGCAGTATGTGGAGACCACCAAGGCTGATTTTAAAAGCATATTCCCACTCCAGATAATGTATTGTGCCCATTTCCATTTGTCCTTTTTAAAATGTAAAACCATAGGGTAAGTTCCATAATCTATCTACACCTACATACACACATGGGTATTTTTCTTTAGATAAGTATTTAGAGCCAATCAGAAACTTTTGCAGAAGCAGATAGGTTCTGGACTAAAACTGTCTGTCATAAGACCCTGTGCAGAATTGCTGTCTCATATAGTCTTCTGTTTCAGCTTCCTAATACTTGGGTCCTAGCAGACTGCAGTGGAGGCTGCATTAGATTTTTGTTAAACAGCTGCAGTTACATTTTAATGTCATGGTAACATTTTACATATATTTTCTAATTAAACTAATTAATTTTCTAATTAAACCAACATTAAACTGTTTAGCAATCCTGAATGTAGGCTACATTTCAAGCAAATTTTGGAATGAGGCCTTCTGAGGCCCAGCCAAAATGCCCCCAATATGCTGCAAGTCAACCTTGAAAAAATGTTCATGGGAAGATCTACTTGTATTTACATATCTATTTGCATTCACACTAAAAAGAATATTTTTATCTCCCGTATTTTTGTTGTCCTAGATACTGAAAACGTTGATACTTAGGTCTTAAATAACAAAGTTTGAAGGCACTGATATGTATCTGGTATTTGCCAAAATACTGAAGGCAAATTTCTGATTTCATACAAACTTTACCATTTTGCCAAATGAAATCTAACAGCTGTCATGGTGCTTCCAGTCTCAATTCCAGCTTGAGCTAGTACAAAATCCAGAAGAGGCAGAATCCAGTTATTCAGCACATGTTACTTGAGTTTTTAACAGAGTGAACAATTAAATCCATCCAGGAGGCTGTATGCAGGCACTGTGTGGCTCATAAATTAGAGTGCTTATTTTGAAGAGCAGTATCTTAAGAAGGATGCTATGACTAAAGGCACATACTACGGCTAGTAAGGCATAAGACTGTTGGGAAAGCTCAAATCCTGTAAGAGCACAGCACCAGGTGATGGTAAGCTCACAAAGACTCCACACGTGCACAGTTGCTTTGTATTGAGAATAGTCCACTCTGAATGAATAAAATACGTCAGGAGAAGAAAGTATACTTGGGTGTGAGATTTTCAGGCTTTAGTCATTTGGGTTTTAAAACTCTTTGCTAAACAAGTACTGTTAGTGGTTTTTCTCATCCACACTAGTCTTATTTCATGTTGTTTTGTGTTTTGTTGGGTTTTTTTTTTCAACTGACAAGCATGCTGATCATCTCTGTTCTTCATTTGTTTGGAAGACAGAGGTTTTGCCATCCTCAGAAATTTATGTTTAAATCTAGTGTTATGTGGTTAAACTGTCAAATTGAATTCTGTGGTGTTTACAAGAAATACCAGGAACAGAGCAGAAAGGAATTAAAAGCAACCAGGTGCCCACATCCACGGTGAGGCAATGGGGACACGGCTAAGGAGCATAAATGTGGTGGTGGAGATCAGAGTTCTTCTTTTGCTCACATTTGGTGCAAACGGGCAAAAGTGGTTGGTGTGTCGTAACAGGCAACAAACTTCAGAGGCTTAATCACATGGAGTAGCCTCCAAAATGAAGGGAGCTAGCCCATCTCTGAGCACTGCTGCTGAGAATCTGAAGCATCCTTATCTTTCTAGGAAAAGGGAAAACAATTCAGCGCAAGGTTAAGCCACAGAAGAAGCGGGAAGAAAAGGACAGAAGAGGGAAAGGAAAGCAACAGGAGGATGAGCTGAAGGATTCCTTGGCAGATGATGACAGTTCTTCAACCACAACAGAAACCTCCAATCCAGATACAGAACCACTTCTCAAAGAGGTACAGCACTGCTGAGAAAAGGAGGCCCTTGTATAGCTGTGTGTCACCTGTTGGAATAGGAATATTGTCTCTATCCCCCACACCATCCTCAGGTTTCATATAATACCTAATAAAGGAAGAGCATTAATTAAAAAGCACCATTCCTAATTCTTGCCTTCGCTGTATCAAATCTGCACCTCTGAGTGTGAACATGCTTGAGTCCAGTAGTCTCGGGACTAAAAATGCCCAGGTGACTGTGGCTTGAATTAGCCACCAGCTGTCAGTAGCATTGTGGTAATTGTCTCCTGGCCTGTTCTGTTTGCAGAATAAAACGCCAAAGTGTGGATGCTAGTTTCATTCAGTAATTAAGGTGCATGCTAAATCATGCCTTTTGTCTGTTACAGAGGCTCAGATCAATGGTGGTAACTTGTCAGCATGTAGTTAACTTAATTACCTTATACAATATCCCTACCTTTACTTAACTTATTCAGCTCACATGCTCTAAGGTAATAAACTAACGTCTACAATTTGTGTAGTGGTTGGATTGTCATAAATATTTTGTCCCAAAGCAAACTTTGACAAACAAAGGAGAGGTAATGCCAAAGGGAAGAAAACCAATCCTAAATTTTGGTGTCTTTAATTTGAACTTTGTAAAAGGCAGGGATTATAGCTGTGGGAAGAAAGAAATCCATGGGATATATTTTAAAGGTTTCAGTTTAGTAAGTTGTCACTTGAAAGTTACTGTTGATTTTTTCAGGATGTCTATTTGAGAATATTGTATTTAGAAAGTCTTAGAAGTGTGGTTAAATAAAATAATAAATTGAATGGTGAAGTTGCTCATATTATTTGCTTTGTTGAAGAGTCTGTTTTAGGTGGCCTGGACTGCATGCAGCAGATGCAGTAAAGGTCTCAGTACAAAGCATCTTACTGAGTAGACTCAGAGGCCATGGCCAGGGGAGCTGCGTATTTGCAAACATCAGATCTGCTTGAAGCTCATTAATTTGCTATTTCCATTCCTGCATCTCCAAATAGAAAAAATAGAAACCATATTTTATAGGCAAACTCATTAAGTCATAAAAGACCTCTTCAGTACTGCAAAAATGCTCGTTTTCCAACAGCATTCTTTCCTCAGCCCTCTCTGTTACGTGTGTTCTGATGCAAAAGGGACTTTGCCTTTCATAATTATTAATGTGTTGTTATGTCTTTTATAGGAACCTGAGAAACAAAAGGGAAAAGTTATAGCAGAAAAACCTGAAAATGAAACAGTCCCAGTAAAACAGAAAACCAAAAAAGTGCTTACAAGTATCAAGAAAGAAATCCCTGTAGATGTGAAAACCAGGTAAGCGTAATGAAGGCTGTTTAGTAGGAAAAGCATCATGTTTAAAGGGAAGATGGATTGATAAAAATATCTGTATTTGACTGTTGTAGCTGCCAGTTTGGCAAATGCCAACAACAGGTACCATTAAGCAGCTTCATCTTCCTTCCTGATGTCAGGGAATATCTGAAGCAGCAAATAATAAATTACTTAATGGAAGCAGAGCACATAAGTGAGAGCTAAATCCAGGGATGAAAATCAGGCAAAGCAATGTTAAAGTTTTTATAACACGTATTTCATACAAAAAGTGGGGTTAATGTTTCTAGGGTACCCACATTAATGCTGGCACGCTGAGCCAGCTTTAATGTGGGTACCTTTAGCTGCCCTTGGGAAACTGCAACCTCAGTTTCCTTTTTCATATTGTAGAGTAAGGTCAGTCTTGGATACTTCATTAAAGGAGGCTGCTGCCACTGCCAGAACTTGTCCCTTACTGGTATGTGGTTGATTTGCAGAGCATAGATAAGGGAAAACATGAAGAATCTTAGTCTTACTATAGCTAGTTCATTCCGAAACAGTGTTGTGAAATCAGATTGGTATCTAAGTGCCTCAAAAGTAAACTTTACCAAACGGAGCTATGGTATATCAGCTGTGTTTTTCCTATTGTAATTAATAGTAGACTGAGTTCATAGTTGGAAGAAATTAATGTTCTTCAAAATATTTCTGAAAACATTGCCTGGCAAAGTCTCCTCCTTATTTATTCTTACAGTTATGTACTTTGCTTTATCTTGTAACTCATAAGTTCACTACATGAGACAGTTTTTAAAGAGAAAAGGAGAGCTGGCTTGGAATTCTTCTGCAAGAAATGGGGAAAATAGTTCCTCTCTAGAAAGTTTGAGAGACAGAAATCTAATACCTGGAGAAAAGGAGCAATATACAGCCAATTGAATTTGTTGGTGCATTTAAGTAGTTTTATATAATTGATTAAAAAGCAATTCTGTTTTTAGGGCAATAGCATATTAGGAGCACAGGACCTGACAGGGGTGTGTAGGGGCAGAGTAGGAAAAGGGAAGCTGCCATGTCTTATTGCTTCTGTATAATCAAATGGGTTTTGTGATTCTGGAGCTCCAGGGTGAAAGCTGCTTCTGGAATGTGAGTGAGCCTAATACATGTGTGGGTCATATGTGTGTGTTTGTGTGTGTGTATATATATGTGTGTGTGTGTGTGTGTTTGTATATATATATATATAGTGCTTTTCTGTACTTCAGAGCTTTAAAATAAAAGAATTTCTGTTTTTTTTTTTAGTCCTTTGGAATTGTCTTATACTCCCCCACTGGAAAACAAGCAGCGCAAAACCTTTCCATCCAAGATCTCTACACCACACCTTTTGTCAAGTGGCTCTAAATCAAGAAACCTCCCCAAAACAAGAGGTAGTGCAAGGCTGTTTCTTGTAAATACCTCAAGAGTTTATTGTTGTCTGTAACCCCTCTTGAGTGCTTAAGTCTAAGTCTAGTATGAGAAGAAAGCCATTCAGTTTATTATCCACACTTATCCACACACTTGTTTTTTCTTCTGTTTTAATAGGTCCAAGCAGTAAGTTAATGGAGAACAGACCATCAGTATTAGCAAAATTTCTCCCCAGTGGTTCTGCACAGGAGTTAGGAAACACCAGCAGCTCAGAAGGGGAAAAGGATTCTCCACCACCAGAGTGGGACTCTGTGCCTCTCCACAAAGCTGGCAGCTGTAAGTGATCACTAGACAATGGCAGAATGAGTGTTCTGCAATTAATAAACGTAGATAGGCTTGATCTGTTTATAGATCTTCCTGTCTCCTTTTCACTGCATAGCTGAGCTCCATTTTTCTGCGGTAGGCCCCATATTGATAGCATTTGGTATGATTTGGGAGGTTTGAAAATGGCATGGGTAGGACATGGGTCACTCTACAGCTCTCTAGTGATGAGCAGGATTCAGAAGCTGCTGAGGAATTTGAGAAAATGAGAATTACTGCTCAAAAAAGATGTATTTTCTACAGTAGATGGGGTCAGGTCTTTGCTTGGTCAGGTCTGCTCCAGCCAAATTTGGACCTTGTTAGATTATTTGCCCTCGAGAGGGAACACTGAAAACACCTAAGTGCAGTGGTTAGCTTGGGACACTGTTTCAATTTTTGTGGTTGCATTGTAAACCCCTTGGGTGGTTGGTGTGGGAGCCGACTCACCTCCTCCTGGTTGTTTGTATTGCAAATCAGTCTCTGGAAATAAACAGCAGACCTGAATAACCATAGGTGAACATAGAGAAGGAGCTGCTGCTTCCATCAGTGGGAGCAAACAGCCTTTCTCATAACTTCTCCGTTTGAACAGAAGGGATAGCAGAAGTTCAAGAAGCCTTTGCTATAATGTAAATCCTACAGGAAGATGTTTTGTGTTTCTCTTTATAGCCACAGACAACCTCTATAAGCTCTCTCTGCAAACCCTGAACGCAGACGCTTTCCTGAAGCAGCGCCAGCCCTCCCCAACACCCACCTCTCCATCTCCCCCTCCTCCTCCCACATCCTTTGCTTTTGGGCCACGAGGAGGCACTTACAGCAGCATCGTCAACAGCAGCTGCAGCAAGTGAGTCCAGATCCTACCTCCTACTGATTTCCCAGGCACTGAGCACTTGTGGAACTGTGCTTCACATGAGGCATCTCCCTATTCTCAGACCTGTTTCCTCTTCATATGGAAACTGCAGATACACCACTGTGCTTATCTTGCCTTGCTGTACAACTTGGTAAATTGGGAAAATGTGCAATTACATGAACTGTTGAGCAATTACATGAACTGTTGAGCTGTTACAAATGTTTTCTTGGATGCTAGCTTAAATTGCTGCTTTTTAAATCAAACTTCTGAAGTCCAAAACCTTACTCTTTTTTTTACCCTCTTATTTTTGGTTTCTTTCTCATTTTAGTGAAACAAAAAACAAGCAGCCTAATGGTACCAAACATAAGCTGGCAAAGGCAGCTTCTCTTCCAGGCAGGAATGGAAACCCCACTTTTGCTGCTGTAGCTGCAGGTTATGACAAAAGTCCAGGTACTAGAACCAGCTTTGAGTTCTTAATAATTCCAAATATTTCCTGAATATTCTGTTATTTTCCTGGGGTTTTTTTTTGCTCATTTTTTACATTCATATTCTCACAGGTGGCAGTGGTTTACCAAAGGTTTCTCCAAGCAAGACTGATGTTTCCAGCAATATCAGTGTTTCCCACACAGTTGTTGACAGTGATGGCTCTGACAGGTAATTTTTATATTCTCTAGGCAAAGAAAAGAAGATTGAACTATTAATGGCATTTTGAAGGGACTCGCAGAATTCATTCCGGTTAGGTTTTTTTAAAACTGTGTTCTAAAGTCTAGGCACAGCATCTCTCACCTTGCAGAAAAGTTTAGGGGTTGCAAGTGACTCAAAAGTAGAGAGAAGGATGTTCTGGATGTGATGAGAGCTTTTTCCTCCTTGTTCCAATTAACTCTCAATCTTGTGTTCCTGGGCATCCACACAAAGAGAAATCAACTTGGCTCTCTCAGTACTGAGGAGTGTGTACCAAGGTCCCTTGAAGGTTCACAGGCAGAGTACCTTACTGTACAGCAATGCCTTTCACTCCCATTTTAACACCGAGACCAGAACTGTCAGTGCGCTTTGTGCTTTCAGTAGGAGCAGGATAGAGCTGCACTCAGCCACATTCCTTGAGGTACGTGGCTTTTCTGACATTTTGGCAGTGAGCCCCTCAGTTGTAAAAAGCGGTAAACTTTCTGGAGTAGGAAAGAGACTTTAATTCAAAGTTTCCATATGCAAAGGAATTGCTTTCTGAGTGAGGTTTGTGCATTGGAGTTTTGTTTTGGTGGATGTTTCAGTTAACTCATCTGTTACATTCAAGAAGCTTGTCCATCAGTGTATTTGTATTCCTCCCAAGTGACTGTAAATTTTACCTGCTTGAGAAAAACAAAATTGTACTATGGCTTGGACTCCATGAATTTTCTGAAAAACTGATCAAAAGAACTACTCTCATGTTTGTTTGATGCTCATTCTACAAATTAAAGAGCACTGTGTCTATATGACTGTGTTACTCCAAGGTGGATGTATACACAGGAAAATGTGTATCACCAAAATCTATTCTTAAAACAGAACCAAACTGATTTCCTAACTCTTGATCACCATTAAATATTTATTTAGTATATGTTTAACTATGTATTTTTATATATAATATATATAAATATGTATAGCTAAACATATACACACACCTACATTTGTATTTAGATCAGTAAGTTCATATTGTCAATAGTACTGTGTTAATAAGTTGTGTATTGCTTTCCTATTCCTCCATAAAATGTAGTTCGGGTTTGTGGAGTCCTATCAGCAATCCCAGCAGTCCTGATTTCACACCTCTCAACTCCTTCTCTGCATTTGGACACTCTTTTAACTTAACTGGAGGTGAGGTTTTTCTGTTCAAATATTTTTCTATGTTTAAATGTAGGTAGAGAAATGTTGTGTCTTCATTCTACAGGTCTAAGTACAGACAGTATTTCCATCCTCACTCCTGAAAGGGACTCTGTAGGAACATTTGTTAAAAATTTGGTGATATATTCTGTGTTTCATTCCAGAGAAAGTTAGTGAAATCTCATAGAGTGTTTGATGGGCTGAGAATGCTTGGGTTTGGAGCTTCTCTGTTGCAGTAAAATTTCTGGATTCTGGGGGTTGTTTCTTTAATCATCTTCCTCTCCATCCCTCCCCCAAAACTTTACTGTAGGTCCCACAAATGTACAAGTACACCTGTGGTTTCCTGAGAATAGACACCTGCCTAAAACCGTGGCTCTGTTAAGTGAGGCAGTGGCCCAACCCTCATTTTGCTTTCCTCTTGTGTTTTCCTGCAGTATTTGTATAGCTACACAATGAACTGATGCATACTAAACCCAGCAATTAATTAATGTATTTCAATATTTGGGTAAATTTCCGTAACTGTAATAGAGGTGGCCAAGCATTGAGATTGCAGGGCGTGGATGCTCTGTGTACTTAGGAAGATTTGTGTCCTTGGGCATGTGTGGTGTGTTTTGAGGTGGCTGTGAAGATGATAAGAAAAGTAAACTTTGGATGTGACATCCGTGTCTACTGAAAAAATGCTATTTACTGCAACAGTTTGATGTCTGCTGGAAATGCAAACAATGGCAGCTGCTGCTGTGGGATTCTTTCTTTTTCATCAGCAGCACCTGGCACCTGTGGCTCTGAGGGCACCAGTAAAATGCCTGAGATCAGTTCCATGTGTGAGAAG
Organism: Rhabdornis inornatus; assembly: GCA_013397075.1. Lineage (NCBI taxonomy): Eukaryota > Metazoa > Chordata > Aves > Passeriformes > Rhabdornithidae > Rhabdornis > Rhabdornis inornatus. Next base: position 524,823 of record VWZS01003631.1, read on the forward strand.
CAGGCAAGCCACGACTGCTGTTCTCTTTTCCTTCTCATAGCAGAGATGGGGTTGGGGCTGGGGCACTCCCAGTGCTGCCTCCTACCAGGAGTCACCTGGGAAGGGAGTGCTGCAGTCATAGAGAACTGCCAGGACTCTACTGCTGTGCTTAGGCTGGACTGAATTACCTACAGCAAGTGTTCAGCTCTCTTTCCCCACTATCACCATGATGAGCTTTGTGGCCCTGTCTGATGCTGGTCACATGAGATGAGATTTGTATTATTGTATGACCTCACTGCAGCAGGATCTGCTAGAAAAATACGGGAAGTAACTGTGGAAAGTATTGTTTTTGGAAAAAGAGGAAGAGTAATTTACTCATTTTTATTTCATTTTATTTTTAGAGGTTTTTAGCAAGCTTGGTTTAGCTCGATCTGCTTATGGGCAGGATGTTCAGAGAAACTGGAATGAATTCAGTAATGTTCCATCATCCATCTGGGATCCTTCAGCTACAGATTCTGTACCCTCCTGGCCAACAAGCTCAAGTTCCCCAACTCATACAACTGCGGTAAGTATTCAGTCTATCCAAATACAGTGCTTTTTTACTGTTACCAAACTGTTCTGTATATGCCATCTAATTTAATTCAGAGGAATTGGGGATGAGAAGAAATCAACTGAAGAATAAAAGAAGAGGGAATTTACACATATTCATCTTGGTGTATTTAGGTTATGTGGCTGTTGGACAAAGTTATTAGTCTTCTCACTTGCAGATGATGAATCCATGTACACTGCTTCCCATAAAAATAATTCTCACAAGAGCACCTTGCAGCACTTACAAAATTGTGTTCTGCTCCCACATCCTTCAGGTTTTCTCCTGTGCCATGGCTGGACACTGCATATGTTATTTCCAGTTCGATGGACAGTTACAAGATGGGCATTATGATAACTTTGATTCTGCTTTCTGAATCCAATATTGCACCTGTTTTGTAATTTAAAGGTCTCAAAAATCTAAATGACCTCAGATCTATTCTTTCCAGGAAGAAAAGATTTTTCCTTTAGGAAAAATTACTGAAGGACTGAACACAAGATGAAGTCTTTAAATTGACTACTTACTTCGATGGAGATTTTGAGTCTAGCAGAAGGAGAAAAACCCCAACTTTACAGATTGTAGTGCTGCACTGTCATCCTTGTGTCAGACTAGAACTTATGCTGCAACAGCTGTCTTCACTGCCAGCTGAAATCCTTCTTCATGTTGACTTCTAAAAATGTTTTTGTAGTGAGTAAGAGGCAGTGTTTACTTCACCTGGGAGCAGTTCAGATGGAGTGGGGGAAGGCAGGGACAGGGGAAGCCAAAGAAGGTCACACAGCTTCTTAGAGACACTGGCTTGCAGATCCTGCCTTTGTCATGTGGTTACAACCAAAGCTGAAACCTCATTGAAACTATGTAAGGAAAGATGTTTGGATTTTGGTCACATGGAGGGCAGATTTCTCAGCATTTGATGGAGGGAGGGCTTGAGGACAATCAGAACAACGTCTCTAGCTCTTAACTCATATCTCCCAGCTGCTTCTGAAAAATATTTAGCAATGTGCTTCAGGAAGCATCAAGATGGAAGCCAGACAAATGGTATAGAAGTGTCAGTTACTCCGTTTAAGTACTTTGATTTGGAAGGAAATGTTTTATGAGCTTACTCAAGAAGATCACATAATAAATAAGAAGCAAGCAGCAAACTGACTGAAGTACTCAAAGCTGTTATAAATGATAGTGGTATTTTCGAGTGCTTATGGCAAGCCAGAACAGGAAAGCTTGGCTTTTCCTGTTACTGAGCCTCCTTGCTCTAGGTGCCTGATAAGAGAGCAGGTACCAGGCCCTGCCCTTTACTCTGTTCTGGGACAAGAGCCAAAGCCATTGTTGCAAAGAGCATTTAAGCAGTGGCTTCTGTGTTACCTTTTTTTCTAGGAATGTTTCTGAAGAGTCAGTTTTGGTTGTTCTTCCTTATTCTTATTCTTTTCTCCTTGTATGTGCAGCTCTGCTTCTATGCTAAGTAGCATTTGCCTTCTGGGTCCCATCTCCCCTCAGCCTTGCTGCCACTTCTCCCCAGGTTTCTTTCTTACCACATTTTCCTACTTCCTGTTCCTCTGTTTCTCTGTGTGTAGTCCTGCCTGCCAGCCACTTTGTATCTCCTTCCACCAGCCTTTAAAGGGCATAGCAGGTGTTTTTCTCTGCTGCTCCTTTCCTTGTTGCCTCTAATTTATGAGCAAGTGCCTTTCTATCACGATCTTCCAAACGTTTTTGGGACAAGTAGGAACAAATAGTTCCTGTCTCTTGCCTGCAGCAGGAAATAGGGTGGACTTTTAGTGTGTTAGGGTAGGTTCCCGAGCAGCAGAGTGAGTGTTTCCTGCTGTAGGTTTAGTAGTCTAATGCTGGTATTAATTAAATATAACAATTTATTTATGTAACAGTAATACACTGTGACCCTGGTTTGGCTCAGTTTCTCAGTGACATTGGAGAGTCCTTACATTTGTTGGCCTGGTTAACCCCAAATAATGCTCAGAACCCCTGTCCAGCCCTTGGTTGAAAATTTTGTGGTGTGTTAGCATCCAGCCAGTTTCAGATATGATTAGACTAAGCCTGTCTTCTTCATTCCAGAGCAGAGAATAAAAACCTAAAAAGAAGAAATTTTCAGGTTCTACCTTGTTTTCTTTTGTAAAGGAATTTTTTTTTTTAAATCTTCAGATGCAGGGTATACACTGATACTGGTTAACCTTTAGTGTGTGTTATCTAAGGGCAGAGATCTTGGGAAGGGGTGCCTGATCTCCAGCCACTAAACCCAAACATAAGGATGTTTGTACCTAACAGCACTTACTCAAAAAGTATGCTGCTGTTTGGGTGTATCAAGTTTCCAGTATATTTGCAAATTGAATTTACAGTTTATGTACACTAAATCTGTCGACAGTGGGTTATGTAGTGCCAGAAGCCTACATGTAGCAGGTTCTGTGCTAATATTAGCAGAAAGTTATGCTAACCTTTCTCATCTCCATCTTTGGCTGCTTCCAGCTATCACTTTCCACCACACCACGGGTCAGGTTCCTCTGCTTGCTGTTTGCTACTGCTTGGGCTTTAGTAAAATGCAGTTGACAGAACCTGGGCCTTGTCTTCCTGCATGTGTTCTCTAGGCTTGCTGTACCTATCCAATATATCCCAGATGCGTTTGTGATGTGCTGGCACTCACCTGCATCTGCACTGTGACCATTTGTCACAGACCTCCAAGTGTCTAGAGCCAGGACAGACTTTACGGAATTCAGTGATAAATGACCAGTTCTCCTATCCCCTCTCCCTTCATCTGGAGAAGTTCTGGATGGGGAAAAAGTATATACTGGGAATATGGAATAGGTACAGTGGGGCTGAACACAAGTAGATTCATCCAAAACAGACAAGGTCTGTTTATCTTCTACAGGAAGATAAATTTGCAAACAGTAAAAAAGATGAAAAAAGGACTTTGCTGTTATCTTTTATTGCAACTTGAATTTTGGGGTTTTTTTTTGAGATCTAAACCCTGTTTACCTACCTCATTCTAACTAGTTTTTTTTAAGCTTAAGTCTTCTGGCCCTTGTGTGTTGAATACTCATAGTGCTTAAATTAGCACTGGTATGGGGACTTCTCACTGAAATGAAAACACCTCGAAAGCTGTAACGCGACTGCGCCCTGCAGCTTATGCAGCTCCTGGAGCATTCAGCTGCAGGAGCAGTGTGGTTCCTCTGGTCAAGCTCTTGTAAAGGGAGGTCAGAGCTTTGGGTTGTAGTGAGGATGGAAGGGGTTCCAGAGCAGGCTTCTTGTCGCTGCTGCTCAGGTGCTTTCTTTTGGGGGCTGTAAACAAGGTGGAAATTGAGGCTTACCAAACCGCCACTTACCTTGCTCTGTCTTTACTGCAGTCAATCCTGGGCAACCCCAGTGGCCTGTGGTCCACCACTCCATTCAGCAGTTCCATTTGGTCAAGTAATCTCAACAGTGGCCTTCCCTTCACCACTCCAGCAAACGCCTTGTCAGGCATTGATCTCATGGGTAGTGAGAACTCCACCACTGCTCCGCCACCCCCCGCTGCTGCCACCATTGCCAATCCTGCTGAAGACATGGGACAGACCTACAATCCTTGGAGAATTTGGAGCCCAACAATTGGAAGAAGAAGTTCAGATCCTTGGTCAAATTCACACTATCCTCATGAAAACTAAAGTAAAAACTCTTATCCAGGTCATGATACAATTCTGAATGCAAATTTTTGAAACATCATTTTCCGGCCGTTGCGTCCCCCAGCCCCACTCCCCCATCAGTCATGCTTTCATCACTCGCTCCTTTTTAAAGTCTGTCCTGCGATATGGTAGTGTGAGATTGCAGATAAGCTTGGAAATGTCTGGATGTGGTCACAAATCCCAACTACAGCTAAAGCCTGTAAATATGAACAGTTTCACTGGTTTCGTATTTTACCATCTGCCATCTTTATTTAGGAAACAATTTGAACTCTAAAATGGTCCTGGCATGCAAGACTTTCATGAAAAGTTTGGGTTTTTAAATTTTTTCCAGTGTTATCCTCCGAGTTCTAATTTAAAATCAAAAGGCACTTTGTGCTAAAATGCAGAGTATTTTTTTAAAATAAGGCTGTCTTTGTTAACACAGGTTGTAAGAATGTAAAAAAGGAAAAAAATCAACAAAAATACCAACAAAACCAACACAAAACCTTAAGAGCAAAGTGGCTGAATGTAAGAGCATTCTGTTGAGACTGTAATACACTTTATGCTGTTTGTACATTTGTAAACCTGGATGCATTTTTAAGTTGAAGTGAAATGCACACAGCCAAGACTTGTGCAAGAAACAAGATATCATGTGCATTTCTTACAGATACAACTTTGGGTTGTACTTTAAAATAAATACGCTTTTTTCAAGATATGTCTGCTGTAGTTCTGTGTGTGCATGACACCACTTGGCACAGCCTTTGGGCCAAAATCTTCTGCACACAGAGCCTGTGTTACCAGAAACTTCACTGCAGATGAAACCTGTCTTTTCAACAGTGTGGGTTTGTATTGCAGCAGAGAATAGAAACTGTTTTCAGGGTTGTGCAGTGCCACCCACTTGAAAATTCACTGGATAGCAAAAAGCTGGAAAAATGTCTACATTCTTGAGTTTCCAGGTGTCAGGCATAAGAGCAGGTGCTGTTTATGCTACACCCATACCTTTGTAACACTGTTCTTGCATGGGTCTGAACAAGAATGTTACTATTCTTAGATATGATTTATCTGTCACTCTAAGGTGCCTATTTCCGTTCATTAGCAGTAAGGCAAGCCCCAGTGACTACATGTATTCCTCTGAGCTAAAGCCAAGTAAAAATGAACCCTTCCGTTGCCAGAAAGCATTAACAGACACTAACTTTGTAAATTTATTCATGACTCAGTGGCACTGCTACCAATTTAGAGCAGCAGGTGCTTATCAGAATCCATCCAGTAAAAAGAGTAAGACCTGTATATTTTAGTTAATATTCCTTCTAGCATAAAGGTTTTGTATGCAGCAAAATATGAGTGTCCCATTTATTTAACCAAGGGAGCCCTTTTCCAGCTTGCTTTACGTGAACAAACTCTTGAGGTGTCAGGCTGCCTTCCTGGTGCCACCAGCAGAAGCTCAAAGATACAGATCTCTCCAACAGGAACCTGATGGAACTCCTTTGTTCTTAAAATTTGAGTAGTTCTAGAGCCACACAAGGTCATGAAACATTCAACTTGGATTTGTATGCAATTTCCCTCTGAGTAACTGAGCAAACAAGTCTCTTACTGCATGAAAATAAAGAATAAGCAGCTAAGCTCCTGACATGCCAGGGCCTGCTTCTCTGCAAATGGAGCTTGGGAAGATAACTAGCAGTAACTTCAAGGTTGAAAGGAGCTGCTTAAGGTCATATGCCACCTCTTTTACCCAGCAGGTGTTTACATTGGAATTGATTCCATGGAGGATAGAAGCAGAAATTAATTCTGAGATGCTAATAGTCTGTAGTAGTTTAATCAGTAGGGTAGGAATAAAAAATTCTAGTTTAAGAACATTTCCTTTTGAACAAGACAAGGCAAAACACAAGTAATTTAGATGCCTTTCCCTGATCTCCCCCTTCCCCTGAAAAGTGTGAGCCATTCCCTTGTGATAATGCAAATAACCTTTGCCACTATTAAAATATTCTTAGTTCTTGTTTTGGAAGAGCTTCCCCTTGAGCACCAGTTCCAGTGAAACTACCTGAACTATGAAGAACTTTGACACATAGTTTTCAGTTTCCTAAGAGGGGAGAAATCATGTCTTTCTCTCAAGGGAAGTATCTAAAGCCTAAACACTCCCCGAGTGTCCAATTTTGGAGAGCACCTTCATTTTGTTTTGCCTACTTAAAGGAAAGCAAAAGAACTGCCTTAAAGAGAAGCCATAATTGCATTTGACAAGAATTTGGGTGAAATAAATGGTAGGCAAAAGTTTGGTATAACTGAAGAAGCCTCTGTCTATGGTAAGTACATGTACAAGATGGGTTTTGCTGCCTCTTCCTGAGGTACCAACTCTCCAGCTTCTATGGTCTAGTCACTCTTGACATGCATTGAAAAATCTCTTAAGCAGGGGGTAAAGTGATAACGAGACAGAAGCATCCACCATCACAGAATCGTGGAAAGGACAGACCTCTTAGGATCTTATGATGAGGTAAAAATAAAAAGTGAGATTTTGACAAAGCACGTGCACCCTTGCATAAAAATCTAGATGGGGTTGAAAACATTGCAGCGTGCTGGGAGGACAAGCTGAGCATGGGGAAATGTAAGGTCAGAAGTTGGGCAGCAAGGTGACAGTTTGGAAAGGCAGCGTGAAAAAGACTGAAACTCAGACACAAGGGAAATTCTGTTTTCAGTGAAAAGACCAGAGGAAAAAACATCTTAAAGTGCTCAGAAAACAGGCTGTCCTGGAAACCATGGAGCTTACAGCACTTTGGATAACTTAAAATACTTCTTTAGAGTAGAAACAGGGCCGAACTGCCATTAGTCAGATCCGCTCTTCCAGATCTGGAAACTGCCAGGAGTGCAAAGTTGCCAGCAAGGAAGAGAAGCAATTACTATTAATTTTGACAATTAGTTTGGTGCTCCTAAAGGGCAGTTGTGTTCTGCCAATGCTAAGAAATAAACTAAAAGCCTACAAAGTTTCTGGCCTGTTTCTAAAATCAGGAAGTCTGAGGTAGGAAGTATGGCCCTAACATGTGAAATCAGTTTCATTTTTATGATGTCTGTTTCCAAAAGCCCTTGAAAAGTCTTAGATACTTTATTAAAGTGTGAGGCCATATCAGAACAGGATATACTGTTCCAGTCAAGGGACAGGTAGTGTTTATTTCACGTGCTGGGCCCAGCCTGGCCACAGCTCTGTCAGCAGCAGTGCAGGATGCGGCTGGGCCACTGACCTGAGAGGGAAACAAAGAACTGGGGGAAGCTCCAGGGCAAGGGAGGATGAGAATGTGAGTGAACAGCAGATTCCCAACACTGGAGCTCAGCGGTGAAATCAGTGGTGGAAGTTGTGCTCTGCACTTCAGCTGTACCTGACTGAATGAGAGGTAAAAAGAGGAGTACACAAAGTATGAAGCTGTCTTCCACTGACACTATTTCACCCAGATGTTTTAACACTAAGTACAGCTTTAACTAGGCTTTGTCTGTTTTCCCAACCTTTAATTATGAGCAAGTTTTCTGAGCTCCAGTGTTTTGGCCTTCTGAAACAATGAGAATTGCAGCTCTCAATGAGTCAGTCTGAGGGATTGAAAATAACCCAGCTTCTACTGTATGGCTGGTGCAACTGGAAGAGCATTCAGTCACCTTGTGTTAAACAGGTTCTGCTTCAAAACTGAGTCTTTTGCCTAGTACCTGTTTTTGTCTAATGCCACTCACTGATGGACTCCATGTTCAGCTGGTGCTTTAGTCACATACATACTAAAGCAGCCTTCAAGATGACAGGATCAGCATGCTCTTCAGCAGCCCTCTGAACACAACTTCTAACCATGCTTGCTGCTACTAGTGTGCTGCTTCATGCTTCAAGCCAGCAGCAAGCAGGGAATGAGATTTTTAATGTGGGTATATATATGGAACATGAGGACAGTCCTGAACAATTTTTTTTTTTTTTTTAGCAGAACTATGTAAAGGTAGCTGCTCAGATCCACGGATATCACTTGGATCAGTTGATCTTAAACAGGAGATTATATTGCACTAAGTGAAGTGCAGAAAGCAGAAGGAAGTGTCAATACAGATTTTATGTCCACTTTCTAAGAAAATCCCCTTGAGGTGTTTCTGTCAAGCTGGGATATCAAATAGTAGTCCTCCGGAAAGGACCCTGTATCTGAAAATTGAAAATCTGGAAATTCACTCTCTATTTGCCTATTGTGAAGCAAATGTTTGAGTCAATGTCATTAGCACTGGATAAAGTGGGATCTTCAGGAGGTACACTCACTCTCCTGAAGTTTTTACCAGATAACACTGAAGTAGTCCATGAGTGGCAGCAGGAAGTGAGTGGGATGTTCTCACACTACAGTAACAAGCTTCACATGGGACTCTCTTGCAAGCTGTGAAAAATCACAGCTCAATTCCTTGCCCTAAACAAGCCAGAGCATCTGGAGTGTAGCATCCATAAGAGATAAAAAACGTATTGGCTGGGGAGGGCACAAAGGGGTTGGGAGTGGGTGGAGAGATAATTAAATATATACAGGCTGACCATTTTATAGTTAAGGAACTAATAAAATATTCCCAAAAGAAAAGAAAAAAACAACACGAAGACAACCCCAAACCAAAACGAGTTAGCTATTCTGTAAAGTTTCCTGAGTATTTTTAGTATGAGTCCATGGCAAGATGAAAGCACTTGTGTTTCAGCTTAGTTACAAGAATCTTGCTGGGAAACAAGCGTACCAGGAAAGCAGCACCTGGAGAAGCAGCTGCCTCATCCAGTATCAATTCCTGTCCCACTCTGGAGCTACTGTCAGGGAAGACACTGCTCACTGGAGAGAGGACATTAACCTGCTTTATGGCAATGTGGGACACAAAGAGAAGCCAGTGAGGATGGCCCACTGCCTGTCAAGAGGGAAATATGCAGAAACTGGAATCAGAGGAGAGACTCCTCCTCTGATAGCTCCTTCAGTGGCTATTGTTGGCTTCCTGAAAAGGGGAAGGACTTTCAGCCCCTTTGGCTCTCCGTCACCTGTCTTCCTGCTCTAGCCTGTCCTTATCATTTAATTTCCAGCTAAATCCTACCAACACTGAAGAGTCTGACAACAAAGAATAAAGTAGGTCCCTAAAAACTATGCAACATTCTTCATTAAATGGGTATGACTCAGCTTACAGCTCATGGGGGAATTCCTGATGTGCTAGAAATCTCATGGGACAAGAGTAATTTTATGGAATATTCATTTATGTCTTATCCCAAACCAGAAGTTTATTCCTATGAGCTTCTGATGCAACTCTAGCTGCCAAACCTAGCCCACATTTGTCCATCTGCCAAATTCTGTTCTGTGGCTGAAGACTGGATCTCCAGCTCAAGGGAGGTGTGGGGTAAAAATCAACCGATTTTAAGAACACATCAATAGTATTTTAACTCTTCAGTTAAACTGTGCAAAGGCCATGGCAGAAAATATTATATTAATGCTTTGAAATAATAGGAGGCACACAAGGAATAAAATAGTTCAGCTGAACTTAGCAAGTTAGTGAGAAATTCAGATTTCATGTTCATGTGAGAAAGGGAGGGTGGCAAAAAAAGAGGTTTAGATTGGCTATTAGAAAAAACCTCTTCACAAAGAGTTGTCAAGTATTGGAACAGGCTGTTCAGAGAACTGGTGGAGTCACCATCCTTGGAGGTATTTGAAATACATATTGCACTTGGGGACATAGTTTAGTGATGGACTTGGCAGTGTTAGGTCAACAGTTGGACCTGATGATCTGAGAGGTCTTTTCCAACCTAAACAATTCTATGGTTCTGTTTCTGTTAAAGATGGTCCTTTCTTTGAAGCAGCTGAACTCAACATTTTAAATAAATGCTCCAAATGGAAAACTCATCACAGCTCAAACAGAAAGCAAACCATACTATGACTATCAGCACACAGAATAACTCATGGTTATGTGGAAATTAATTTCAGATGTGAAAATGTGGGAGCTGGCTGTGGGAGCTGAGGCCACTGGCTGTGAGTTGAAGCCACAGTTCCAGGTATGTGGAATGAGAAAGAGGCACATTGTGAGCTTAGTGCCCTTGCATTGATCAACTACATGCAAAAATCCATATGGTGCAGTTATTAGAACAATAAAAACTGAGTATTGCTCAAGTCAGCAGGTTCAGCACCAGAGAACTTCAGAAAATGGACAGTATTTGTCCCGACTTTGTAATTTAATGGAGCCTCCTTGTGAAAAGACTGATTTAGTCTATACAGCAATAATAACTCATGGGGGAAAAAAAGGCTTTTAGGAACTCTGATTAAATCGGCACACTGGAAAACACTTCTTCATACTCAATAAATTTGAGTAATGCTGTTTCCTCCCTTTGCAGAGTGAAGAATGAGAGTTCCACTGTTGGATCAACAGCCCCCCTCTGTGGCTGCAAAGAGCAATCTGGACACCACAGCAGTGCCAGTGGCTTTAGGACTTCCTGTAAAGGCTTTTCCTGACACCTTGGAAAAAACATTTCAGCTTTAGTAGTATCATTTTGCTTTAAATAGTTGTGCATTGGGAAAATTAACACTCCTTTCCCCAGTGCCAGGCCACACAGCTACCATTCCTCAACAGTGATGTGCCACGAGTCCTAAAGCATGAGGAACTGGAAAGTTCTTGCAGTTCAGTAGGGAAAGTCCACAAACCAGGGCAAAAACCAGTGACACCAGGCTTTTACTTCTCTTCAAGCATAGTATCACAACATGCCAGACAAGCCTAATGCAATCAAACTATTGATTTTCCGTATTTTTTTCTGATATTTCTTTCTTCAAACTAGCTGAAAGGAACAACTTTTCTTTCTTTCCTCTTCTACATAGGTGTGTATTCAGTATCTCTTTTTCTATTTCCCCGCCTTTTTAGTAACACTATTCACCAGTTTTGTGTTCTCTAAATACCTATCATTCTTGATTTATAATATGAAAACAAGAACAGTGATGATATAGCTGTCTATCTATGTCCATAGCCTGACAGTAGACAGGAACATATCAATAAAATAAAACCAATAATAATAATAATAATAATAATAATAAAAACAAACAAACAAAACAGCTACAGTTTATCAATGAGCCATCATCTCTCTGGTCAACTACTTCCACCACAGAGACAAACTCAGAGGTTTGTTCAAGTATTCTATGTACAATCTGCATAAACATCATAATCCTCATCTTCTGAGGACTCTTGGGTTCTGATGAGAACCCAAGAAGAAATAAAGAAGTGAATACTCAGAGAAGGGGAAGTAGAGACAAAATGACACAGTAGAAAACACCATAATGGCACTAAATAGATCAACTCATAGCTAATACTTCTGACAAACCTACTTCCAAAAATGCAAATAATTTAAAAAAAACTGTGCAAATACATGTGGAAATCCCATGCTATGTTTACTCTACCCTTCCACAGATATAATGTAGAAGCCGCTGTCAAGACAAGATACAAGATACAGATGGGTTTTCCTATCAAAAAGTACAGACATTTTGAGGTTTCTAATTCAGGTTGGGAAGTCTTGAATCTATTTAGTTGCTGAATCTTACCTATTAACTGCCTGTTTAATTAAGTAATTCTCACTTCTGTGCCTGTCCAAGTAGGACCCAGAAAATGAGAGTTTCTCTGGCCCCTGGGTAGCCTCACCAGCAGAACAGCTCTGCTCATGAAATGCAAGCTCCACTGTGAGGACCCTGTTCATCGAGGGAACATTTGGGCCACAGAATTATAAACAAGAGGCTGCTTCTCGCCTTCACCCCAAACTGTGAAAAACAAGTAGCTAACCTAGGATATATTCACCCCAATAAACTGTTTGTCCCTAGAAATGCCCCATGGCACTCATCCTGCCTGCCTCACTGACAATCTCTCCTGGCAAAATGAGAAGTCTCTTTTCCATCTCCCTGCTCAGTAAAATCCCCACTGAGTTCTCACAACCTAAACCAGCAGCACTTCACTGCCTCACTAAAAAAACCACCTGGTGCTTTTGGAGTTGCTTTCTGAGGATGACTGAGGGAAAGGGAGAGAAGCACAGAACAGAAGAAGAGCCCAGTTTCCAGCATCCTGTGCACCAGCTGATGCAGTGAAGCTGCAACAAGGATTTGGAGGGGAAGGACAGTGCCTGCTGGTGATGGATTCCCAAGGACTGCAAAGCATTGGACAGCAGGGAACAGGCAGCTCTCAAGGACCTTGTCCACAAGCCATGTTTCTCAACCAGGTGTGACAAATGTGGCTGGGGTAAGGCTGTGGCTGTGCCAGCAAAGCCGGAGTTACAAATCGCTGTCTCTATTCCCAGAACTAGGTGAAAGAAGGAAGCCCAGGCTGAGGTGAATCTCACTGACAATGTTGTCATTAGCAATTCCCAGTATAGAAAGCTTTAGGAAGCTCATCAGGCAACTAAGACATCTACAAGTTGGGCAAGCTATAGGTTGCAAGTGTCCTTTGTAGATTTAGTCAAAGTGGTTCTTGCAAAGCCTTACTGATGGCAGAATCTGGAGTGTGAAGATCCAGCCACACAGCCAAGGATGAAAGGTGGATTTTGTGTGCTGAGTCAGCCCATGGTACCACACTGGACCAACCTAGAGACACATAGTAAACACAAACATTGCCCATTTCCTCTGTAAATAAGCACTTTACTGGCTGATATTTCTTAGTAAGCTTTATTCTAGCTCCTGCCATCAGCCATGTCACACAGATGCCCCAAAGTTATCCACTTCCAGAGACTAATCCCACATAGGTACTGTAAAGCCATATCTTCCACACTCAAAGTTAACTTTCTTTTTAAGAACTAGAAGTTTCATGAGAGAATTCTAAATCTGACAAGGAACTGAGAAAAGTCAGAGTCCTCTTCAGCCCTTTGCCTACAGACCTTGATACGGCCACTCGAACACCCACTCGCTCATACTTGAAGCTAAAGCTGATTGAGAATATAAATTTGTGTGCTGTGAAAGAAAGTCCTGACACACTCATGGGAAATTTGGACAAAACACAACGTGAAGAACAAGGAATGAAGCACCACGGTTAGAGGAACAAAACGGGGTAGGAATATCCCCAAATGAGAGAGTTCTGATGTCAGAAAAAGTACAGAAAAACCCCTCAGAAGGACAGTATCCTCTTGTAGCTAACGAATGCTACTCCAGACCTGATGGATGTCTTTCAAACACCTAGGCAGGTTCACCTCATATTTGTCACAGACCTAAAACATGAAGGGCATTTTATCAACATTTTCAGAGCATTTCTAAAGCATCAGGTAGTCTCAACGATTTCAGTGCTTGGTTCTAGTGCCATCATCTCCCCGATACCAACATCAGTTGGTGGTAATTCAATCAACATCTTGAAATAACTAAAAAAAAAGGGAGTTATTTCAGTATTGCATTTCAGAACTTCTCAAATCTGTACTGTAAGCTAACAGCAGCATTTTGAGACATGGCTACAATTTAAGCAATTTGTAGACAAATACTAAGAGCACTTAAAAGATATCTTGCCTTCATGTAAACATGTTTTACTGCTCTTATTTTAGGAACTCCAAAGATCAACTTGCCTCTATTTCAAAATGGAAATTGCAGGTGCCAATGGAAAACAAAAAGATAAGCAGCACCAGAGTACGATCCTTAGGATGTTTCACTTAAGTGCAGGATCTAACAAAAACTACAACAGGATTCTCAATCCTGCCAGATTAAATGATACTACATTCCCAGCACATTCCCACAAGAGATGCTGCACAGTGAGAGAGGGGATGGTCCGTGCTGCTAAGCAGCCCTTGCCCACAAGGAGCGATGTTTGAGGAGACGTGGGATGTGTGAGCACCACATCACCCGGCCAGCCTCGCTTCCACAGCCTCCTTCCCTCCCTTCCACCACTCTCTCTGCCCAGAGGAAGGCAGTGGCCACTGCTATGGGGCCACTCTGGCTGGCCAGGACACTCAGTGTAGGTGGGAATAAGCAGGTGGCTGCGGGTGGAAGAGGGCAAATAGGAAACCCTGGCTGGGTCATGGTGCTCCCAAACCTCCCCCATGTGTCTGTCACGCAGGACCACAGAGTATTCTGAGTCTGAAGGACCCACCAGGACCATCAGGTCCAACTCTGAAATGAATGACCCATACAGGATGAAACCCCCAACCCTGGTGTTATTAACACCACACTCCCAGCACTCTCCTGTGGTGAGCAGGGTTATGGTCATTCCTGGTGTCCAGGCTGAAAGGTCCCATGTGTCCATGTTGGTCACTCTCATTACTTACCCATTTCTTGCTTACCCTTCTTCAAATCACATTGTGAATAAACGGATAAACTGCATCCATCCCGAATTGTGAAGGGAAAAATATTCCATCAATTGGGAGAGAAACTTAGAAAGTTTACCTGACATTTTAAGCAATGTGAGAAAAAGAGGTGGCTGTTATGTTTTCCCCTTCATTGCCTAGAAGCCTTGTAGTTCATAGGGAAGAACTATTTTAAACAAACCCACATGCAGTCAGCAACAATATATAGATCCAAAGTTTCTAAGATACAAGCCTTAGATATATTTAGGAATTCACAAACTGAAAAAGGCTGAAAAAGCTCACCCTTGGTCACCAAAATTACGCAGTTTCTTCTGATGAGAACTCTTTCCTTGGTTTAAATAAGCGGTTTGTTATTTTCTGTTGTACCCTTCTTGATTTTCTATTCTCTCATGCAATTTTTGTTTTTCACGTATGAATATTTCCTCTCTTTTGTCCCAGTACACACTTCAGACTTGAAGCACATTTGTGGCATCAGGTAATCCCTTCAGAAGTGCTGTCGGTGCCCGAACACAGACGCCTGTACGAGCACTTCAAGCCCTGCCTGAACTGATGCCTGGAAAGGCTGACCTGGAACAGAGACTAGCCAGAGCAAAAGGAATAAAATAGGTATTTATTGAAAGGATACACCTTGGGCAGTGCAAGAGCCTGGCCGGGGCTACACCCAAATAAAATCTAAGATGGATTCTGGTCATGAATTTTTACACTTTTGTAAGTTTTGGTTCATCTGCATATTGGGGTCAATTGTCTGACCACAGCCCCAGGTTATGAAGCCTCAACCCTTGGCTTGCCCCCTTCCCTTAGCCGTTGTTTCTGCTTTTTGGGTAATGGTTGTCCTTGATTCTCTAGCTGGGAAGGGATGGTTTTGTCCAACTGCCCTGTGAAGAGAACTTACTAACACCAAATATGAAGTTTCAGAGCTACACACTAAGCAGCAGAGAATCTGAAAAACATAAAAGCTAAAACCCAAGGCATCAGAAGGGCAGCAAAAGTCATGGGAAAGAGATAGATATATATATATATATACATACACACTATATCATATATGCAGATGCATTTTGCATTTGCAGTTCAGGAATTCCCACCTGTCAAGCATCTTCTCATTCTGCATTTTGAATGAAAGCAGTGTGGGTTTTTATCTTCTACTGTTTCTCCTTTTATATAACTAAAAAAACGAATTCACTGAGCTCCACCGATGCTCCTGAGCCCTCTTTCACACAAAGAATCTATTTGGCAGTTCTCAATCTCCCAGTGGCAACAGAATTGTATTTTTGTGTTTTTTATCATATTTTACAGAAATCAGAATGCTCTGAATTATTGTCTGTTACACTATTATATAAACTTTATTTAGTTTGAAGTCAAAATGACAATCAACAAGGACAACCTGTCCCTGTTGAAAAGCAGCCCAACTCCAAAAGCTGCTGGAGGGATCAGTTGGCTCAATGGGAAGCAGCAGTAGATAAAATATCCTGCTAATGGAAGGAAAAGTGAAAGAACAGAGAACAAAGCTCAGGAAGCTTTTACAGAATATTCATGGAGAAAGTAGATAAAATTAAGGAAGGAAAATACCTCGTATCACTTCTTTATTTAACTGCTGCTGCACAATGCGAGGCATGTGGGAGAAGCTGGTGCCTTTTAACTACAGAAAATTGGTTGCAGCTGTTCTTTAGCAGGGGTTAGAAGTAACTACTTCCTGACTTGCACATCTGTGTAAAATGTCTCCCTACACAACTTGGCTTTATATACTCTCCAACAGATAAAAGTGTATCAAGTCAAGGAGCCTGAAAGTGTTTATTTTCATTTACCATGAACACATTAAAAGTAAGCCACCATTGTTATTCTTGTCAGTTCTTTATTGGTTTTCATCCTAAAGACTAGCACATTTACAGCATACATGGATTGGATGAACTAGAATATATAAAACAGTAGCCATATGTTTATGATATATTAATACTGCCCAAACCAAATAAATAAAAATATTTCAATGCACAAAGCTTGGCAAATACAGTCGTGTTGGGACAAAACTGTGTCATATTATACAATAATTTTACACGTATAAATGAAAAAAAGGCAACTGTGCTGTAGGTACTTTCACAGAACATACACAGAACATACTTGGCAACAGTTTTCTTCTTTTACCTTTGTATGTTTTATAATTTAAAAAATGTACTCAAAAAAAGGAACATTAGACAGAACTTCATTTTGCAGTAATCCTTAGATTCGTCTCTCCTGTGCAACAGAAAAGCTCCCTTCCCCCTTGTGAGGGTCCCATGTGGATGTCACATGTCATAGTTTTCTCTGGAGGAACCGCTGGAGCCCTCGCTGCCCTCGGGAGGAGCCCAAGCCATGTCGGGGACACCTTGGGGACACCTTGGGGACACCGTGCCTGGCAGCTCCACTCAGCGCCCCCGGCACAACCACGTGGCACCGTGGCTGCAGCTCCACCGCGCGCAGACAAAATTCAGCAACTTTTTCAGATTACATTGCTATACAAAATAAATAAAGGATTGCTAAGCTCTACAGCAGGTCTAATGATTGCTGGCCACCATCTAAGAGAGTGGCACTGCTAATTGTTGCAAGAGACATTCCTTATTTCCTTCGGAAGCTGAACATTAGAAGATTTTTAGTGTAACAATACAGGACTTAAAATTAAACATGTTTGAAATAGACAAAATAAAATTATCAACTCATAAAAACTAAGGGATATAAAGAGCATAGTTTATACAAAAATAAAGTAGCATTTAATAATGGGCCAGGGACTGAAGGCTGAGCAGAACTAATGGAGTAATATGTCTAAAGAGATCCCATTGAAAAATTTTTCATCATATATTTGTTTACTTGTTAGCAAACAACAAAACAAAATCAACATTTATTAATTAGCAAACGGGGTTTGTAACATTTCCAAGGGACTGTTCTACTGTAGATGATTTGTTCAGACCTGGTGTAGATACTACAATACATTGCTTTTGCACAGAATTCCATGTTTTGTTATCCTAAAGAGTCTGAAATAATGGTAACAGCCTAGTTTAGCAGAACTCTCTGACCTGGCTTAGTGACATGCTGCTCAGTGTTAAACTGCAAAAAGCAAAATGCAAAAACTGCTGGACCTGTAACCCCCAAACCTACATGGGAGCAGAATGAACATGGCTGATTGATAGAGCAGTGACAGCACAGACAAACATCAGTGAGAGGGAGAAAGAAATCAGAAAACAGCCATATACTTACCTGGCTGTTGCTACTCCCACAAGAATAAATGGGCAGATTTTTTCTGTATCTGAGACTTAGATCCTTAGAAACCAATAAGTACAGGACAGTGTGCTGAATGAAGCTAGCTAAAGATTACTTGATCTTGTTAAAATTTGGAAATGAACGTTAAAACACTATCTTAGCTTCAAAGGCATTTTTTGGGACATGGTTTCGGAGGAGATCTGTTGAATACTTTTTATCAAATGCTGTCCAACTGACCACCTTTGCCATAAGCTAGAGCCCACCTGTGGTTCTCAGGCACAAGCAGTAGCACTGAGCAGTCCCTCTCTAACAAAACAGGGCATTCCTACCTTCCTCAGAAATACCCTGGCACTGGTCACACTTCCCCCCACCAGGATTCTCAACAGGTGAAATGCAAAGGTAAACAGACATCAATTTTGATTTTGGAGCAAGGGAGATGCATCGGGCACTTTGAGCATTTTTGTAATGACATACAAAACAGATACAGAAAAATCTTTCACTGACCAAAATCATGTAACGCCCCAAGATACTAATGCTTACAATCCAGAAGTGATATAAAAAAAACCCCATGGGTAAAAATGTACAAATTAATGTACAACACCATGGAATATACTGAACATGTCATGTGCAACATCAGCAATTTGCTTGTTGCACTTGCCTTAGAGTGGGGAAGGGCATTGGGAACTGTTGCTGGCATTAATAGTTAAGCATCATGATGTTTCTGAAATACTTTTAAAAATCAGTTGTGTGCCCAAGGACTTATCTGCCAAAGATGACAGGAATTTGTTTTATTTTAACAGAATTATAAACCAGACTTCATATATCTGGCCTTTTATATATTGTTAATTTCATACATGAAGGTGGCATCCTACATACAGTAAAACAATTCTTTCTCCTGGCTCCTATTGTGCTGATTTTTTTTTATTATACCCCCTTTTATTGATTGCAACAATGCATTCTACAGTTACTAAACTGTCTAGGATCCTTTTTATTTACAACTTTAAAGTTTTACTCTCAGTTTTAAAAAGTTTAGGAAAAGCTCAATCTCAAATCAACTCAGTATAAAAAGATGTTATGGAAACAGCTGCCTGAATGCCGTTCCTAGAGTCCTTGCCCATCCAGGAGGTACCTAGCTATTTGCATATAGGTAATTATTAAGTAGCACAATATCTGCTCATCTTACATACACTGAAGGCTATTGAAATGGGCAGAGAGTCATCACACTATTCTCAAGCTAAGGTGTCAGAATAATTGTTACTATAGATTCCGATTCAGTAACATGCTCTGTATGACCTAGCGAAACGTACAAAAAGGTTATTTATCTCTTCTGGATGATGAAATCATGTGTTAATCTAGAGTGTATCCACATGTTTTAATGGAACAGCAATTAAAGGACATAGTATGCTTATGTTTCAACTTTTCCATAAGTTCCTTCTGGAGGCCTGTAATACTTTGGGAAAGCCTTCAGTTGCAGGGAATTAAATGCATACTTGCGACATCCAACATTCTTCATTGTATTTTCTCGGCGACAACCCTCACTGGGGAAAAAAAACAAGCACAAAAAATGACAGCAGTAAAAGGGGAAAAAAAAGAAAAAAGACTTAAAACTAAGATGAAATGAACTGGTTATTTTATAGCATTAAAATAAAGTTGGTTATATTTAATGAGCGTTTAATTAATTTGCCACTGCAAATATTAGAAGAGATGACTCATCATACAATGCTGGTAAAAAGCACACAGAATGGACACAAGCTATGTCTGATTGCTAGTTTTGCATTTCTAGAAAGCAGCAGCACATCTACTGAAAAGGATTTTTCACGCCAGTTTCATGTATTTCAAGGTACACTGTTGTGGAGTTCACATTCCATTCACTGCACAAGGGATCCCAAGGGATTGCTTAAAAGCAGTTCTGCTAATTTATTAACACATAAAGCTGAAAACCAAAACCTGCTGATCTCTGTAAGAACTTTAAATTTTATTGTTCCCTGTATTTCAGTATAAGTACTTACTTAAAGATTAGAGCTCATACAAAAATAATGTTTCCAGTTATCTCTGCATGCATAAATGGACGTGAAAACCAACACGATCTAAAAAAAATCCTAATCATGAAATAGCAGTGCAAAAAAGACTGGCTGCCTTGACAGTCATCACCCCAAAGAAACAAAGCTGTGCAGAATTTAATTTTCACCCAACGTTTTGGTGCAACTGCCCCACGTTACAAAGAGGTTCTGTGCTACAATAGAAAACTACTCCAGTTATAAGGCTTCTTTACACTTGTAAATCTAATTTGGAGTTCCTTTGATTATATCCAAAAAAACAGACATACAAAGAGGAAGCACTATCTTTTAAATACATATTAGAAATCAATTTAGACTTGCAGGAGAATGTCTTTCCCTGATTGAGGACTGGAACCTGAACAATGAAGACTAGACCTTCATGGCAAAGTGTACAGTACAGCATCTTATGGTGGAAATGTCACATTAGTCCTGCCTTGGAGATGGCTGCAGCATCTACCAGGTAAGCTGTGATCATCTGATTCAAAAGGAGGGTTTAGATTCTGGTTCAGCTTAAAAGCTCTCGTGCTCTTACAGACCTCACCGTTCTTCTAATTTTGGTTCATGAAACTGGCTGACACTGTGTTCCGTATGTAACACCTACTTTAACTTCATAAAATACAGTCTTCTTCTTTTTTTCTTTTTTTCTTTTTTTTCTTTAAGGAATAGTTTAACTAAGTTTGAAATTTGTCTCTGGAGCACATTCTGTGCTTGCCTTTTATAGAATGGATCATCTGTGATGACACTGTTTTTCTGGCACTGGTTTGTGTTTCACGAAACTCCCCCGACAGCTCTTGCAGCCAAATAGATACATCAAAAGTTTGCACAAATCATACTTCAGAGTACAAATAAAAGCAGTAAGTTTAACTAGCAGATATGTGATGCTAGGTGAGCATTTTAACTACAAAGTGAATCATTCTCTTCATAACACATTCCACTGCATCTGGTTATTGCATGTGCCCCTCATGGCACAGATATGGTGACAAGGATATATTTCCCACATTTCACATGCCATCTTCCTTCTCTTGGAAGCACATGAACAGGATGCACTACTGCATCTTAAATCTGAATGTCTTAACAAAAGCACAGACCAGGCTCCAAAACGGAAAAAAAACCAAACTTGCCTCCATCAAAGTTTAAGAAGAAAAAACCTAAATTGTTTTCAAAAATCCTGGGCTTTCATTCCAAACAGTTTTAAGGTGGTCCTACTGCAACCCTATGGTGATCATGAGCAGCACCTTAATACTCTAAATAGATTAATAATCCCTAGGAGTTCAGTGAACATGCCTGCCACCAGAGTGTGGCTGGACACCGGAACAGGCTGCCCAGGGAAGTGTTTATGGCCCCAAGTCTGCCAGAGTGCAAGAAGCGTTTGGACAGCGTTCTCAGGCACATGGGGCACGGCTGTGGCTGTCCTGTGCCAAGCCAGGAACTGATCCTTGATCCTTTTGGATCCCTTCCAACTCAGGATATTCTGTGATTCTAAAGTTACTTTCCCATCTGGTTAGACTGGAGCCAGGACACTCCTCACATTGCACGATCAAGGCCGCAGTCCAACCTGACAACTGCTCACTTTGTAAAAAGCTAGATTGGGGCACCCACAGCAAACAAACCAGTGCTAACCATAAAGAACAGATGATTTCTATGGAGATACAGCAGCATCAGGTATCACCACAGCACAGGAATGTGTCCCAAACCACTACACCATGATAAACCTCAACAGCAGTAAAGATGTACCAAAACTCATTGCAACTAAAAATAAATAGGATACGTGCTTTATATATAGATATATAAACATGTATGTATTTGTGATGTTTTTGTGGGTTTTTTTCTTTTAAAAACAAAATTGGAAGAATAGTGAGGAAAAATATTAAGAGATAGTGTACTGTACAGTCTGATTTCATGAAGACACAAATACAATCACACACTTTTTTTTTCAGTTAGAATAATAAATCCAAATATAGGATTTAATTCTGATTTTTATTCTAACTGTCCTTTTTTGGTTTTTTATTTCAGCATATTTCTCTCAACAGCTCTCAATTCCAATAAAATTTATAATAAAAGCTAAAGCTACCTGTATTTTTTCAGCAAGTTAATAATAGTAGAAAATACAAATCACAGTACTAGTTGTCCTCAGAAGCCCAATATCATCTCAGGCACCAAGCGAAGTAAAACCCTTTATGAATTTATCAAACTACATTAAATGAGGTTAGGTTTTTTTATCAGCTATTGCTATTGACAAGCTCTGCCAGACCACAGCATCAACAAAATCTTTCAGTTTAAACAGGCCTCCCCTAGTTTGATGTTATATATAAATGATGATCAAATTTCATCTGCAATTACTCTGCATCACTAAACTAGGAAGCCACTTTAGTCTCACCACTTAAAAAAATGTTAACTTACCATTGCTCGCTTATCACTAAGTCACTACCAGCATCATAATTTATTAAAGCTGTGCAACGCTTAAAAATGGAAGTAACAGTAATATTTAGTCTAATGTAATTAAAATAAAGCCCAGTGGAAAACCCGAAACCCACCTACCAAAGGAGTTAACTGATACTTCCCTCTTGCCTGAAAATTAAGGACCATTATCTTTAACTTCTAGGATGACCCTATTTCACAATCAGTTCTATAAAAGAGCACCTAAAATAGATAATGGATTATTAGCAGGCTAATGCCAGTCACATCCCCTTCCTGACCACAAGTCATTTTCCTCATGTCTTTAATACATTGCAAAATGCAGATCTACAAATAGAATGAAATAATTCTGCATGCATCACACTGCAAGTTGTTTTCTGAGTATTTTCTAGTCTATTAGAATATATTTAACCATGAGAAAGGAACAAGACTATGGTTCTATAAACTGTCCAGTAATGTAATTTGGATATTATGCTTTGAAATTACGGTATAAATTTGTTACTTCTTTAAATAAATTTCTTACAATTTCTTATAAACCCCACCCATGTTTTTATTTTTCTCTTCACACCTCATAAAAATGAAAGGCAAGATTAGCATACACCTTAAATATACAAAAAGATACAAATTATTTTCAGACAGAGTTCCTTTCTCTGGAATACATGAAACGAGTAACACAAAACTGTATTTGGTAAGAGATCTTCAGGCCGGCTAAAGTAACGAGGTAACAGGCCAATGTCAGACTATGTTACAAGCACTGAAAGCAGAACAATACTTTAAAGTTTCAATACAATTCTTTTTGATAAAATAATTTGATGTATATTTACAGTTTAGTACAATAGAAACGTAAAATTGTAAGGCATAATAATAATTCTTGGCAGACAATGCTATGACACATTCCTTTGTCCAGCAGGTACCAAGTGGCAATACAC
Organism: Rhabdornis inornatus; assembly: GCA_013397075.1. Lineage (NCBI taxonomy): Eukaryota > Metazoa > Chordata > Aves > Passeriformes > Rhabdornithidae > Rhabdornis > Rhabdornis inornatus. Next base: position 547,901 of record VWZS01003631.1, read on the forward strand.
ATTCAAGCACTTTTTTATTTTTGTGGTTTTTGTTGGTTTTTTTTTCTTTTTGCTTTTTTTTATTTTTGAACTCTATCTTCACTTGCAACGTAATCTGGCCACCAGGTATGCTATGCTCAGAAACAGCCACACAATCAGTAAATTGGGGCTGAGAGCTAGCAAAGGAATGGAGTAGAGGAGGCTGGGATCTAGTCTGAAATCTCGGATGGGCACCAAGCCACTCAAGTTCTTCTGGGTGACTATCTCCCGTGTTCCAATGCTGTGAAAAGGAAGAAGTTTGGGAAGAAGGAAAATAAAACAGAAAGGAAGACAGACATGCAAATGAATGGATAAAAAGAGATGGCAACACAAGGTGGTCAAGAAAATGAAAAAACATGGAAGAACGCACAACAAAACCAGAAGATGAAGTAAAGAAAGAGTGGAAAAACATCTCAAAAATATGTATCAGTACAATTACAGAAATAAGGAGAGGGAAAGAGAATAAAAGAGAAAAATAAGAAAGAAGTACTGTAGTCTAGTGAAAATAAACACATGTAGGTTGAACATTAATGGTTTTCCATGTTCATTCTTTCAGATTACCAAGCAATAATACCCCATGCTGCTCTGCCATGCTTTGGCATGCTGCAAAGAAGTGGAGCTCTGAAAAGCAAGCTGAACATGAATAACCATTGTAGTATTTGACCCTTTCAAACATCTTTCCATGTGGGTTGCAGTGATTTAATTTAACCTCCTAACTACCCGTCCAACACGTTAATAAAAAAAACACCAACCAAAACCAAACCACCCATCTATTTTTCTGCTTGGACATGAATTCAAGGATATATCAATAGGCATTTTTCTGAAGATATGTTGCAAAGCCCATCTCATTGTGCACCCACTTCTTACATTGAGCACCGAAGGCTACAGTGAAGAACAACTCCCCAGGTAGCCTGCTAGGCTTTGAAGTGTGGTCTTTAATTTTGGATCACTCTTATACCCTGAGCACTCCAACTCTATTTTTAGTTCACAAAGCAACAACTAAATGACCAAGATGAACAGAGGGATGGAGCACCTCTCCTACAAGGAAAGGCTGAGAGAATTTGGTTTGTTCAGCCTGGAAAAAAGACGGCTTAGGGGTGACTGAATTGCAGCCTTCCAGTACCTGAAGGGAGCATACAAGAAAGAGGGAGGGGGACTATTTACAAGAGCATGTAGTGACAGGACAAGAGGGAATAGGTTCAAAGGGAAAGAGAACAGGTTTAGATTTGATACAAAGAAAAAATTTACTCTGAGGGTGGTGAGGCAGCCATGGACGCTCATCCTTGTGAGTGTTCAAGGCCAGGCTCGATGGAGTTTTGAGCAACCTGGTCTAATTGAATGTGTCCATGGAAGGGGTGTTGGAACTAGATCATCTTCAAGGTTCATTTTAACTCAAACAGTTCTATGATCTTGTGATTCTAAATGCAATCTGTAAGCCTCATGCTGTTAGAGCTTGTGCACTTTCTCCATCCATAACACACCATCCATAACCTTGATGGTTGCATAGCCAGGTTACGCAAGCATCAGACAATGTCCTGCAAGAAATCAGACACACCCTGGAGGTGACGAAAAAGATTATTCAGATGCTGGTAACACATCAAGTCAAATGGAATTAGGTGGGCAGGGAACAAAACCAACTGTATTTCTGATCTAGATTTGATCCAAATTGGTGATGAAGATATGTATTCACTCCTGGTGCCTACAGTGGACAAGGGCAGATTGAATCTGTGATGCCTACGAATTCCAATTACCTTTGTAGCAGTGGGGAGAGGGGTGTGTGTGTGATCACGAGAATCAGCCAGTGGAAACCTAATGCTTATTGGAAAGTAGTAGATAAAGGCTCAACAAAATAGCCTGGAGGAAAAAAAGTGTTTTAGAATATAGATAAAATGGAAAACAATGGGAGAGGGAGAGAAGAAAGGCTAAAAATGCTAAGTTGGCATTATGAACATCACATGCTACATCTCCACCATCAAAAACTAGCATAATTCTACTCAATTTTACACAAAGATGTATACACAGACACATATGGTGGGAATGGAGGCAAGAGCTGGAAAGTGCTTTCCTTGTCACTGTTGGCCCATGTAGATGTATCCCTCTGAGGGGTGAAAAGTCACCTTTTGGAAATATCAAATATACCAAATTGCAGTGTCTTAAATCAAAACATTCATCAGCAGACTACCTCTAGGAGAGGAGTAAGGTTAGGAGACACAGCAATTTCCCTTCTAATTTAGCTTGTATATGGGAATTCTCTCTGTGAGGAGAGGCTGGGGCTGCCCCATGCTGGACACTGCTGGTTCCAGCCAGCTTCAGTGACCCACTGCAGGCACAGCTGAGCCCTCAGCCGTGCTGGTGCCTCGGGGAAGGAGTCTGTGAGAAAAGGCAAAGCACTGCATGGCAGTGAAGAGTGATGGGAAAAGATCTGAGAAAGAGCCCTGTGAGCACCAAAGTCAGGGAAGGAGAGGAGAAAGAGCTGAAGCAGTTTCCCCTGCAGTTGTGGAGAGTAACTATCCACACTGCAGCCCATGAGGACCCATAGTGCAACAGATGAATATTTACTGAAAGAAACTGGAGACCATGGAGAGCCCATGCAGGAGCAGATTCATCCTTAAGGACTGCAGCCCATGGGAAGAACCCACACTGGAGTGGAGGAAGAGCACAAGGAGGAAGGAGCAGAGGAGACCTGTAATGGGCTGACTGCAAATCCCTGTTCCACATCTGCTGTGCCTTGCTCAGCATGGCGAGAAGGTAGAGGAGCTGAGAAAGAAGCAGTGGAATACTTTGGCCTGGGACAAGAAGCAAGGTAGAGGGCAAGGCTTTAATTTTTCTTTATTTCTCTATTCTTTATTTCTTAACATCCCCAATCCATTGTCAATAAATAAAAAAAATTGCTCCGAGTCTGTTTTGCCAGTTCTGTACTGTAACTGCCAGTAACTGGCAGGGGACCTCCCTGTCTTTATCTCAACCCATGACCTTTTTCACATATTTTTCCCCCCGTCCTGTTGGGGGAAGGTAGTGAGCAGCTGCTCAAGGTGGGCATCTGCCAAGTGGTCTAGCACAACTCAATATGATTTTATTCTTAAAACAGGCCAATCAGTGAAGAAATCCAACCAAGCTTTTTATCATAGCTGTTTAATTGCAGTGAGTGGTCATACCCAAACATGACTCCTAGACTTTTATTATGTAATCCTGTTAGTCAGCACAATGGTGATTTTCCTCACCTCTATTCCAGCAGCTTTTCAAGAGCCCCTATCAGAGATGGCTCTTCTCTGTTGGCTAAATTGCTCGTGTTGAACCTTCCTAATTCGTTTAATGAAAATGAGCTGGGATACCCAATGCACATAAAGGATTTTGCTACCCAGGATGGTCCTGACTGAAATTGCCTTAGAGCATATTCCCACAAACAGTTCAACTGGCATTTCTGACAGGACAGAAACCTGGTAGGAAGAGGGAGGGCAGGGAGTCAAAGATCTAGTGGGGAGTGTGAGCTGCAGATGGAAGAACCAGCTGGACTTTGACTCTTGTTCTGCCTTTACTGGTCAGGTAGCCATGTCTCTTAGCTTGGACTTCCAGACACATCATCATGATCTTACTATTTGTGAGCTGGGAGTTACTGTGTGTTTGATTTAGGACTGGAAAAGCTGTAACTTATTGACAGAAAATGAGTTAATTCTAACAGGGTATTTGTTTTTAAGGTGAAAGCCATGAACTTGGATCCGTAAATTTCTACAAGAATCTAGAACGCTCCATGTTGCCTTCCTGATGTCCGTGCTCACTGAACACAATTATCACAGATACACAATTATCAAAAGACTAGGAAAGAAGAGAAGTCCCTGAGGACAAGTAAGTGGGAACTAACACCTCTGAAAACCAACATCACATGGAAGAAGATCATGTTTTCTTCATTTTTTCAAGAATGGTATAAGCAAGGATGCTTTTCTTCTCTGAGAAGTTGTCGGTAGAGAAGAGATTAAATACTTTGAGTCTCACAAACTACTAGTACTTCTTCCCTGTCCTTCCAAATGCCTCAGAAACTTCAAAAGTCTTTAAGAATGAACCAAACCTTCCTTTTCCAGTACATTTAAATAAAAGATCCAAGTTAAAAGAACAAAACCCAAGTTTTCTGAATGCCCTGGAAATAATTTGGGTACAACTTGCTACCCTTTCTTATTCTCTATCTGTCTTCTAGATCAGGTCAAACTGTCCAGGCTGGAACGGGATTTGGTGGAGTTGGACTCCTACTTATTTGTTCCATAATCCTATATCTCTCATTAAGCTTTATTAATTCTGTGCCATTGTTCCTGAATAGAATTGACAAATAATTTTAAAAACACAACCACCTTTCCCAAAGAGCAATAAGATGTGAGGAAGAATGATGGGCTTGGAGAATGGTCTAATCTTGGTTTTCCTTCTGGACTAGTCAGTATCTGACCTGCACAAGCTCTCTTAGTCAAAGATTTAACAGAAGAAAAAGTCATGTCCTTCAGCTGCCAGAACAAGTCTCTGACGTTGGTAGAACACTCAAGCCAAAGGCTTTGATTAAATTTGCCCTCTTTCAATATCCCTGTGTAGGTCAACACAAAGCAGTACCTTTCTTGGGTCAATATTTTATCTGATCCTGTGTTCTATTAAATTGTAGACTGAAGGACTGAAACAATGTTATTATTAACCTCTCTCTCTATTGTGTCTGTGACTGTATTAAAAAAACCCAGTGACCCAGTAAAGAATTTGAAGAAAGTAACAAGATTCCCAGTATTTTTCCTAGTTGGTTTTATTCTTATTAAATACACAACTGTGAAACTGTATAACTGTTTCAGATGTCTATGTCAACAAGTTGTGTAATTTAAATAAAGATGTTTGAAAACCACTTAGTCCATTTTAAGTTAGTCAATTCTCCCTCATATAGCTGTTTCAAGTTTTTTTTCTAATATCAATGTTTAAGTAGTTTCTCAGCGTATTTTTCATGTACTGTACTAACCCTATGACAATGTAGCAAAAAGTGCAGTAAAAAACTGAAAAGAGTTCAGTGTCACCCAATTAGATGTAGATATAAACCCTCAAATTACTAGTGTAAGAGGCTGCAAGTGTTATTATATGAGACATTTTTCTTCTAGGTAACTGAAGAGTAAGAAAGGGTCAAACAGCAAAAACATACAGAAAGGATAAGAGAATTGAACACTCTAGAGAATTTGGTGAAAAGACACACAGTACAGTACATTCGATAAGAGTGAATGTTGAAAAACAGGACTGAACAGCATTGTTGAACTACATTGATAAAGACTAAAGCTAGATTTCTTATCCTTTCTTTTGGTATGTGACTTACGGAGTTTTCCAGCAGTGCTTGAAACAAGGCATTGAACAACAGTAAACAGATTTTGTTATTTTTTTAAGTACAGTACTTAATTCTGCAAACATCTCTGCTGCTTCAGAATACAGAACATCATTATATTGATACGACAACAGCACACTGACACGTTGTGATGAAATTTGGTTGCTCTAGTGTGAAACACTCATACTGACATTTCACCCAGTGAGCAGTGTTTCACTGCTAAAGAATACATGTGGCAAACCAGTGCAAACTGCAGGTGTCTGTGTTTCAAAGAGCAAAAGAAGAGTCATCCCTGAGTAATCTCCCTGATCTAGAACTAAGAAACCTAGTGCTATGACAGTTCAGGTAAAGTCATCATTAAACAACTTTTAAAGAAGCACCAGTTTCCTGTTCTGTAAGCCCAGCATTAACAGAAAACATATTTTTACATGCTTGTCTGAAAACTCCTCATTTTCTACTGAAAACTCAAGCCCATGTGATTTAAATCCGGTAAGAACCAGAATGTATATTATTAGCATATGCAACTCACATGCATGGGAGGGATGAATTCTAGCAGTCAGTTCTACAGTTTCCTGACTTTAGTTTACTTTTCTTTTTTTCTTTCTTTTGATGGAAACAGAGACCACCACTCCTCTGCAGTTTGCATGGTTCCCTATTTAGGAATAAGTGATGTGGTCAAACTCTTACCTCCTCATACACTCCAGAGCCTGAGTGAAGACCTGTGGAGCCATTCCATGTTCATGCTGCAGGATCAAACACTGCTCCAGGGTGATTGACATGGCAGTCCTATCCTTGGCACTTTTACAGCTCGTAAATCGAACACCATTAAGTCTGCGGCATATCTAGAAATGGGAGAGAAAATCCATCACTCCTTGTACATGCATAACTTTCTACCAGAGAGAACATCTGTACCTCCCCTTAGAGAGGCACAAATGTTGTGTAGGGCTTCAATGTCAAAGTTTGGCATTTTGAGAGAGCATTGTATGACTTGAGGGGAAAATTCTGATATGGAAAATACATTTTATCTCCCCATGTCTCATTCTGGAGGAGGTCTAGCCTGGCAGCCTTTCCATGTTACATGCAAGCAAATGAAAAAATTCAAACATATCAGTAATAAAAAAGGGACAAATAGATATGCACACAGAAAATCAGCTGAACTATGCAGAGATGCTCAAATGAATAAATACCTCAGCAGCTTGCCAAAGGATATCAACATTCTTGTTTTTCCTTGCATGTACATTTTGACCCAGAAATCTTAACAGTTCAGGCAGGCACGTCTGACTACGAGATCGAGGTAGACCTATAAAACACACAAAACCAACTCCACATATTCATCTGTATTCAACAGATCTTTTACAAAGTGTTTCTATGTGCCTGTTGCAAACACATTTGTGTTTTCTTGAAACTAGAACAATTATTCAAGTTCTGATTTACTTAGTACCATCAACAAAACAAATTCAAGCTTAATTAAACTCAATTGGAAATATAAATTCCAGTTATTTAAAACTTCAGGGACTCAGAATTTAATAGCAGTATAATAAGAGAATGAACAAAGGGAGCAAGATCGGTATAGTCTTTCAGTTTGTGTGTCACAGAGGTGACAGGAGTACATGCATGTCTTCAGAGAAATTCTGAAGATATTTTATATTCTGCTCACATTTTGATTTTAAATTTGCAAGCTGGTCAGCTTTACAAGAAACACCCACAGGACACCACGCTGTCATGATCTGTTTATTAATATTTCACTAAGTGGAAATAAAGTAGTTGAAATTTTTCAGAGCACTTTCAGTACTCATCTTCTGTGTTCAAATTGTTGCACATCATCTCTTACATATGTAGCAAGATACTCCAGACAATCAATTACAAGTGTTCAACAACGTGTCTTTTTTGTTGTTTCTTTTTTTTTTTAAAGCAGTAACCACAGAGAATACCAACTAAAATTGTGACTAAATAAATATGGAGGTATGCACTGTAACAGATGACATTGTGACAAAAAGTATCCTACCTGAGTGACATATGAGGTTTTATTTTAGCCTACTTCTCACAGCAAACAGTATGCTAGACTAACCTGATCTCCTCCTACAGGAAGGTGATCCACTGAATAGATGAGGGAAGGCTGTGGACATTGTTTACCTGGACTTTAGCAAAGCCTTAAATGCTGCTTCCCACAGCATTCTCCTGGACTAACTAGCTGCTCATGCCTTGGTGGGACATGGTGTTCACTGGGTAAAAAACCCAGCTGGATGGCCAGGCCCACAGAGTGCTGGTGAATGGTGTCACATCCAGCTGGTGGCTGGGCACCAGTGTGGTCCCCCAGGGCTCAATTCTGCAGCCAGTCCTGTTTAAATTCTTTATCCATGATCTGGAGGAGGGGATCAAGTGCATCCTCAGTCAGTGGCAGATGGCACCAAGCTGGGCAGGAGTGTTGATTTACTGGAGGGCAGGAAAGCTCTACAGAGGGATCTGGACAGGCTGGATCAATAAACAAAGGCCACTTTTATGGGGTTCAGAACAACCAAGTACCAGGTCTTGCCCTAGGGTCACAACAACCCCAGGCAGTGCTGCAGGCTGGGGACAGAGTAGCTGGGAAGCTTCTGGTAGAAAAGGACCTGGGGGTGCTGGTCCACAGCAGCTGAACATGAGCCAGCAGTGCTCAGGTGGCCAAGAAGGCCAGTGGCATCCTGGCCTGGATCAGCAACAGTGTGGCCAGCAGGACCAGGGCAGGGATTGTCCCCCTGTACTCAGCACTGGTGAGGCCACACCTCAAATCCTGTGTTCAGTTCTGGCCTCTCACTATAAGAAGGACATCGAGGTGCTGAAACCTCAGTGGTGTCCAGAGAAGGGCAACTGAGCTGGTGAAGGGTGTAGAGCACAAGTCTTATGAGAAGCAGCTGAGGGAGCTGGGGCTGTTTAGCCTGGAGAAAAGGAGGCTCAGGGAGGACCTTATTGCTCTCTACAGCCACCTGAAAGCCAGAGGGCTTTTCTCCCAGGCAGCCAGCAGCAGGACAAGAGAAAATGGCCTCAAGCTGTATCAGGGGAGATTTAGATTGAATGCTGGGAAAAATTTCTTCGCTGAAAGGGTTGTCAAGCACTGGAATAGGCTGCTCATCGAAGTGGTTGGGTCAGCATCCCTGGAGGCATTTAAAAAACGTGGAGATGTGGCACTTGTGGAGATGGTTTAGGGGTGGAGTTAGCAGTGCTGGGGAAACAGATGGACTTGATGATCTGAAAGATCTTTTCCAACCTAAGCAATTCTACATTTCTATTCTATAATTAACAATACTGTGCCTGTCCTGGTCTGGTCTGCTTGAACTCTAACCTAGAAAGAAAGTAATACCTGTAAACATAAAGAGGGTACAGCCCACCTCCTCTTTCTAAAGACAAGGAGAGCTAACAGAACAAGGACAAGGAGCTAGTGAAGCTAAAACTAATTAATTTCTTAGAAATTCTGCAGAGTTTAGAATTAAGAACACAGGGACATGGACAGGGGGACCTTTATCCCCTAGAATGATCTGTTTGTTTTTCCTTTTGCCTCTACCTACCACAATTTATTTTGTATGTCCTAAATATCACCACAACTTTCAGGAGGAATAAAAAGGCAAAAGCTAAAAGATGATTGGATCAAGTATAAGAGGTTTAGGTAAGAGACTGGAGTAAAAAAAAAAATCGCCAGCAAAATTAAAGAGGAGAGGAAATAGCTGAATGAGAATTATTATAATAAAAGACTAGACAGAGATATGAACAAAATTTATTTTAAACTGATTAATTTTTGAATCATACAAGAAAATCCAATGCTAGACTAATATACAATAAAAAATTATATTTTGCAGCTGACATTCCAGAGTATTTATTATGCAGCATTATGAATGCCTGGATGGAGGGAAGCAGGTTCTGCTCTCAGCTGTATCAAAAAAATTCAGGGTAACTGAACATGCAATAACACATTTCAGCAGACAGAATTCTTACTACCCTGTTGCATGCTGTTGCATTTGTATTTCTGGAATAAAATTGCAACTGTAGGGCACGTGAAATAACCTTATTAGAGGTTTGACTGTAATAATAATGAATTGATGAATTTTCACCATTTTTGTGGTCACATGTAAATAACACTTATGCCACAGCCTTTTCAAAAAAAGAACCCAAGCAGTAACAATAAAGGAATTAACCAGTAAAAACAAAACTAGAAAAACCCCAGTAAAATTTAAGCTTTTGTCTCTCTTGAGGTTCTCTGTTGTTAGCTACAGATGCAACAATAATAGGGAAGTGCCAAAGGAAAAACAGAGGGAAGTGACTGAGTTCCTAAAAACTGGCAGTCGCTCTCTGTGCAGGTTTTATTATTAAACGGAGGGAGCATCAGCAAAAACTGCACATAAAAGTGCTGGTTCTAGAACCTGTCACTTTTACACCTTTACCTTACAACCATCTTGCTGCCTAACTGGATGATTATATAGTACATAGTGCCACTTAGAAAGAGGTGTAAAAGTAACCTTAAAAAGGAAAGTTAATCAGTCTGACCTCTAAACCTCTTGATTCCACTCTACTTTGTACTAAAGTATTAAAACAGAGTTGGATCATTTCTTGGAGGTTACTAATGCTGGTGTATCATCTACATTTTAAAAACCAACATAAAGAAGACTAATGAAAAAATCAGCCTGAATTGTGCTGTTCAAGCAAATTTTTCATTAATTACAAAATACTTACAATCATCAGGCAAAACTTCCTTGAACTGCTCAAAGTATGAATTCAACCGCACTAAGCTTTCCATGTTAATTATTTCTTGCAGTGAGGTGTCCCCAAACCTTTAAAAGGAGAAGAAAGGAACAATTAAGCCCAAGGCAAAATGTTTCTCTTTTTCTTTGAAACAACTGCACTTGGCAATATGTCTACCAAAAACCAGTTTAAAGATTCATCCCAGGAATTCGCTACCCATTCAAATGCCAGGTGAAGTGTAACAGAGAACTGTTGTAATGATTCATTACATACTCATATGAGTGTGAGGGAGGAAAACGGAAGGAAGGTATAAGAAAAATCTTGTAGAAAATAGTATTTAAAATTCTTTGGCTTTCATGTCTCTCTTTCAATATTAAATTCCAACCTGGAAAATTGTTTTACCTAAATTTAAACTTTTAATAATGGATTTACTAGCTTAGTTCATAAACTAATAATAACAACCATAACATCAGTAGATAGAACTGAGAATGTTGATTTCACATATGTAAATGAAAAATATGGATCTAGGAGTAATAAACCATGAATGTAACAAATATTGTCAACAATGCCCCGATTCATTTCATCTAAATTTATCACAGAGTGCTGACATCTGTAACTGTGCTAGTCATCTTGGACTTCCTTTGTAGTCAACAGAGGGCAACAGTAATTGCTGGAATGCTTTTGTTAGACTTTTCTTGTTGTCCACCAGCACAGTGCACACTTCAGCCCAGTACTGAGGCTGCTATCACAAAATGCATGTGCCTGGCTTCACAGAATGCTCTGTTGGAGTAGGACTCCATCAATGTACTCTCTACAGGATGTGGCCATAACAGAGGGAATCTGATGGCTCTTCCAGAACTGAACAGTTTCCCTAGAAAATATAATTACATAATTACATTTTTCAGCTTTACAGCAGCAGTGTTGTGTTGGAGTCAGTAAGTTAAGATTCTCTCTGAATTGTTCAGAGAAAGATTAAAGTGCAAAAATTAAATTAAAGCCTTTCAATAAATTGAAGCCACTCACACATAAGACAAAGGTAAAAGTTTAAGTTTTAGTATGAATAAGTAAGTAAAATAAATTTTCAGTACTTTTAATAAGTAAAAGGTTTTAAATACCAGTGTGAAGGTTGAAGTTTTAGTGAATGTTAAAAAACATAGTCCTAGATACTAAGAGTTCTGTGAAGACTCCAAAAATATTGTTTCAGACATAATAAAGCTATAGTAAAAATATTGCTTACATTTTTCAGTTAAAACAAGATAAACCATATACATAATTTATACATACCCTGGTGTGCTAAAAAACTAAAATTCTAATAAATTAAAAAATAGTAGTCCAAGTTTGTGTCTTTTTTGTTAAAAAGTCTCTGTAAAAAAAAATACATCAAAAAAAGCTAATGCTTTTTACCACTTACTTTTTATATCATGTGCTTTTACCATTGCTTTACTTTGCTTTTACCTTTAAAACTAATGTGCTTCTACAATAAATAACTTTGTAACAACTATTAACTGCTTAGCTCTTTAAAAACTAATAACCCAACAAGTAGGTGCCAAAAACATCCAAAAAACCTAACCTCACAGTGTTGCATTACATTAATACTGCAAGGGTATGTTAAAACAGAGGCGTACCTAGCCCGTTATCCTGAATTTTGACAGTGACCAGGAGAGGGAGTCTCAGGGAGAGTGCAAAACCAAGGCAGCAAACACACAGCAATACCCAGAATGATCTCAGCCTCCAGTGACCTGTCACTCACAGAGGTCTTAAGTCACAAGGAGCACCTGTGTGCTAAACAGCCCTTGATAGATCTCCCACTGCAAATTCACATCTGAACCACATAAACCTGCACTAGTCTCAAACCCATGAGTTTCACAGATATTTGGCACATAAAGAAGGACCTCCTTTCGTTTGGCATTTGGCAGATTCATTTAGAACAGTGTTCCCATGTTCATGTATTGGAGAAACCGAATCGCTGTTAGTTCTGCAAGAGCACAATTCTGCATCAACGTAGTTCCACTGCTGAGCTGCCAGTAAGGCTGATCTTGCCTGACTGGATACCTACTTCTCTGCTAGGGTTTGCTGCTCATTGATTCCCACGTTGAAAAGAACAGGCTGAACCCTCAGTAACATTCCACTTTGAATCTCACGTGGCAACAAATCAAACAAGGCGCTTGGCAGAGGGATCCTCACGTTAAATCCATCACTGGAAAGAAATAAACAGCTCTGAGACATAAGATCAAAAAGCTACATTCTGAGAATGTGTTATTTATCTAAAGAGGGATAACCTAGAATATAATATAACCATTAAAAAGCAACCATCAAAAACTGACTCTAAGGAACTGCCACAAATTGCTTCTAGTCAGAAAATCTATTCTAGTTCAAAAACAAACCTGCAGCAACCGTTGCATTTATATCCTTACAGACATCTGCCAATTTCCTGACAATAGCTGATTTTGCTCTGCTCTGATTAATACTACAATTCTTCTACAATTTGGGTAGAAAAAGCCAAGCTTTGGCATGTTCCCACTCATCAAGAATAAAGTATATTTTTTGTTATTTACCGATTTCCAGTGATGACTGGCAGCATATCAGTAGATGTATTTGATGTAGCCTGAGTTACTTTAAAGGTTACATTCCTCAAGTCCATGATTCCCAAACTCATGTCCTCCAGCATTGCCAGCTCCTCACCTAAATCCAAGAGGAAAAAGTGAATTGTAATTACTTGCTATGCACAACTTCCTTTTGTCAATTTGATGACAACAGTAGGCCATCACTCCATGAAGAAGTACCACAGACGAACCAGTGCTGTAGCCCAGGCCTCGCCCTTGACCTACAATGTCATGGCTGATTTTTTGAGTTTAGAAAACACCGGTTCTCTAGAACAGTCCAGACTACTGTTCTTTTAAGTAGTTTATATGCTGATTTTCCAAGTTAGATGATGCTAATAAGTACTTCTCAGCATTGTCAGAGCCATGATAACCTTTGCACTAGAGTAGCTACAAAGTATTCAAGATTTGCCCGGTAAAGCATTCCCTAACCAGCATCCAGACAGCTTTTGAGACACAGGAGTGAAACACTTCTGAGTGAAGTCCTTTCCCTTTTTATATTCTCTCTTCAGTCTCACATCATGCTGCAAGACTACAGAAGTTTCAAGAAAATTCAAAAAGTGTATTTTGGGCACAGTTTCTCCCAGCTTACCAGAACTTTCATCCAATTATTTTTGGAAAAAAACCTAAAGACCACTGTGATACAGTTTAGTCTTTCTTAAACCTTTGAAATTTTATTATAAAAGAAGTACACTTTATCTTTTAGAAGTAATTCAAGTAAGTGCGAAAAAATTCAGAGTTGTCAGATAATTAAGTACTTCAGCTATGATCTAGTTTTGCATTTTAGTTTTCAAAATCATTTTGTAGCTGAGCTGCATATTTTGTTGCAGAGCCCAAACACCCACATCCTGCTGTAGCCAATTTAATGCAGAATTTGCTGACTCAACAGCTATTCCCACCCTCTGGCCCCGTGCCTTTACCATAAGTGCTCAGCAGGCTCTCAAACTGTGCCAGCAAACCAATGGTGTAGAGTTGTCTTAGAAATCCATCATCATGCAGGCAGTTCCTCAGCTTGATAATGAAACCACAAATGAGAGCTGTCAGCTGTGAGAGAGGAAACAGACAAGAATGAAATGATTGAAAATAAAAAAAGTTCTTCAGCCCCAAACAAAAATGAAAGCATGTATAAGAGGTGCAATAAAATCTGTCAAACAGATGCTCTTTTCCCTTAAACATCTTCTCTTCTTTGCAGCTGAAGACAACCAACCAATGAAAACCCAAAACATTCATAAAATCAGATTCAGGGCATGCTGCTTTCATCTCACAAGCCATCTCAAAATGGGGCTGCTGTAGATCTCACACTTTTTTGTTTTCTGAACATGATCACTTGTGGTAGGGTCTACAACTTACGAAGTACAGAAGTTTGTCCTTAGAGAATTGTTTCAGTTTTAGACAGAAAAGCAACACAGAAAAGCTAGTTCTGGGCCAAGAATTTTGATAGTATGAATAAATTACTGTTTTTCAAAAATGACACTTGAGAAAGCTTAAAAAGGCAGTATCGGTTTGCATTACGCAGATTTAAACTCTGATGTTACAAGATATTCAGGAGAAGATCCTGAAGATCTAGGACTAAGGTCAGTAATATTATCTAAGATTAATACTAGTCTTAATTCACTGTCAACAAAGGAATTTCCCAGGCAATGGCCATATATTATGTACACAGATGCATGACTTTGTTATAGAATTAAACACAAGAGAATAAAGTTGTGATCATGATGCGTAAACATATTCAAAGGATTGAGTTTAAAAATTATCTGCATTATGAGATGAGTTTTATACAGGAAAATTCCCTGATTTTCTCTCTGAGATCACAGAATCACAGAATCGTTAAGGTTGGAAAACACCTCCAAGATCGCCAAGTCCAACCCAGCACCACCATCACATACACCACCAAACCATGTCCTCCTCAACTGCCACATCCACACATTTTTTTGAACACTTCAGGGATGGTGACTCCACCACTTTTCTGGGCAACCCACTCCAGGTCTTAACAACCCCTCCCACGAATAAAATTTTCCCAATATCTAATCTAAATTTCCCCTGGCATAACATGAGGACATTTCCTCTCATCCTGTCACTTGTTTTACATTTTTGATATTACATTGTGGGAAAAAAGCCCTGCCAATGATGTCCATGATACAAACTGTTTGAAATAAATGAACAAGGTAGTGATTTCATAGGAAAGCAGACACACTAGATAAATGTAGTGGGGAGAAAAATTTGTTCTCTGTGGGCAGTGGAAATTTTTTTAGTGCAGACACCTGCTAGTCAGTGTCTGACACAAGAGATGCCAGCAAGTCCAGAAACAGAACTTCTGGGAAAAAAAAGAGAATTAATTTCTCTCCTGTAGCTGGACTTCTGTCCTTAGGTACCGTATGTCCTGCTGGGTTTCTCGACACAGAAGACAAAACAAAGTAACTGAGGGAGCACACCTGCTACTCACAGACCTTTTTGCCCCCCTCTTTCACATCTTACTTCTGCTTTGGCTTGGTGGCATTGGAAGGCAAAGGTTGTTTCTGAATACAGCAGGATATTTTTACTAGCTCTGGAATAATTTTTGTTTTCAATAGTGAATGTATATCCAAGGGGACACCTAATTTATGTATTGCCAAATGCATGTAAGCAACCAGTAAGGACAGGATAGCACAGCTTGTGAGGAGAAATCAGTGTCAGAACCTGGGAAGAGATCTGAAAAATTCTGGAAAGAGTAGTCCTTCATATTTCATAGAAACCCCACCAAACATGGAAGTGCAATCAAATCATGCACATTTGCTTGCTTACAGTCTGGCAGAAGACAACATCCCTGCGATACTGAAGGCTCAGGCAGAGCCCTATTGTTGGGGCACTGTCCTGCATTAATAAAAAGACCATGGCTTTCTTTGCCTTGTCGCTCATCATGGCTACGCAGTCAGTGAGTGTGGTCAGCAAGGGATAAAGAGCTTCACTCCATTCACCTGGTAAAAGAAAAAGAAAAAAAAAATCAGCAGCACGAGAAGCACTTTATTTGAAACAAACCCACAGTAAGAAAAAAATTTCCTGTTGCAAGTCAAAGATGTGGATAATTCACATTTAGAACTCATTTTATTTTGGCCGGATTGTCATTCCCTGCTTTGTAATAATTAGGTAACTTTACAGTGTGGTTATTGCATGAGGAAAATACAGAGAATTTTACTCTGTAAAGCTGTTATGAGTTTCCAGACCATGTAAAGGTTCCCAGAATTTGTGCCCACACAACAATAGCTGATTTGGAAATCATAACAGAAACACGAATAACTATATACAGAATTGTATATAACTGTATGTTCATGTTCAAACAAACTCTTTCACTGCACACACATGGACAGACAGTAAGGAGTCCATTGTATTATAGAAATAGAGACCATCTGCTTAGCCATTTCTGTCAATGAGATTCCTCCCAAATATCCTGCCTTTTGAATCTCTAGGCTCATAGATGTATCATTCAACTGCCTCACCACCTTGTGGATCGTTATTGCACCTCAGTGAGGCAAGATGATGCTCATCTCCTATTTGCAGCTAAGAATAATAGGGTGTGAGGAGAGAAATTAATGTAAGTACTCTTTTAAGTGTTTCCTGTCTCCTGAGTTTTAAAGGCTTTAAGCTAGATAACAAGAAATGCTAAACATAGTGATTTAGATGGGAGTCATACAGATTCTTGGAAGTACTTTGGAGCTTTTCTTCCACTGAAATACACAAGATATGACCCAGAGGGATTCTGTTCAAGGTCCTGCATAGGAAGCATGGAAGTGAAACTGAGTTGTCTAAGTTCTTCTCTTTTTAAAGGCCAGGACAATATGTTTTATTTTTCAAAAGCACCAGAGCTCACAAACAGCACACACACAACTCTCACCCCAGCTGGCTGTAGGAACAAGGCGATGTACAGACCAGAACCTGCATGAATGAGACACTTAAAGTCCCTGAAAGGAAATTGTTTGGGATTTCGACTCAAAGGCAGTACTAAGAGTCAGTAATAATAAATGTTCCTTTGATAACCAGCCAAAGAGGGGAACTCTGGAAGTCTGCTAACAGAAACATATCTGGCAAGATTAACGGAACTATCCTTTTGGCTTTTGTTCTATGTGGTAGACAGATAACCTAACAAAACACACAAAGGGGAAGCTGTTTGACTCTGTTTCATTGCCTTAAAAAAAGCAGGAGACATCAAAAGAACAGGCAAGGAATCACAGCTTGTCTTTTAAATTCTATTAAATATTTTATCTCAAAGTTAGTCAGATGCCATAACATGGCCTTGTGAACACTTAGAAAGCAAAATACAGATGATACTAACAGTGTTTCTCTTACTGCATTTAAGAGCCTTTCTGTAAGTAAATGAGAATAACAAGAACTGAAAATATCTTCCAGCACATCATCATCTCACTGACTGTATGTACATACATGAATATAGTTACTAACTCAGTGAAGATTTAAAACTGTAGTGTGTCTGACAGCACTTCATTTGAAAGTTTTGTTTATCTTTGGTAATCACAAAATACACTGGTGAAGATAATGTAATTATTAGATGGGTTTTTTTCTCCCACCATTCATATACAATGCAGGGATTCATCCAGGCTAGTGAGCAAAAATCCTCTGTGCTGTGTATTCTCCTGGTTTGAAAATGGCCATGAAAAAACAAACCCTTGTCAGTCTGCAAAATTCTAAATTATTTTTGTTACCTACTTCACAGAGGTCTCACTTGTGTTCTTTTATTTTTTAGTCAATGGCAGTTGTTATTAACAGTAAACAGGAATAAAATGAATTGCACTCCCAATTTCAAATTAGGTTGGAACAAAGCAGGGGTGTTGGGAATGCCAAGGAGTTCACATAGCAAACTTTTGCTGACTATATACTACTGACTATTTCATAAAAAAATAATGTGTTATTAAGAGAACCAAATACAAAAAGCTTGTAGGATGTAACATCAGGTGGGAAAAGTTCTTACATTTTTCGCCCTAAGAATCTCTCTTCTCCAGAGCAATAAAATATTATTAAAACAACTGTCCTCCAAGGCCTTGAAAAGATATTTTAGTCTTTTCATATTAAGTACAGTGGGACAAGGACAGAAGAAAGAAGGTTAACACTGGGATGAGTCTCCTAAATTCTGTATCCTGAAACATGAGACTTGCAATCACCAATACTATTTGGTATGCATCCACAACAGAGATTTTCCATTAGCCTTGTTGACTCCTCCATGTTCTGCTTGACTGCTCATTCAGAAAGACCAGCTCAGCAGCACGTGTGAAAGGGCACATATGAAATGTCAGACTCCCACAGACTTCAATGACATTTGGAACAGGCCTCAAACCCTTGTCACCTACAACAGTTTGCTAAAACACATCATCTGGAGAAACCAAAGAGGCCCTGAACAAGTGCTCTCCTATATCTGGACATGCAAAATGACCAGATACCCCCTGCACTCTTAGGAAATAATAACTTCTCAAAAACTTAGGTAACTCACATGGTGTAGTAAAGCACTGCCATTTCAAAATGGTCCATCTTAAAGCAAGGCACTTGTTCATTAACCATGAACAAATCCCTGCAGTTACCAGAAGAAGCAGAAGCCATGAATGCACATACCTGGAGCAGATTCTTCCGGAGTAGGGCTGCAATCTGCACAGAAATGGAGGGGCAACATGCATGATTAAGGAGCAGCAACACAGTCTAAATACAAGCAACTCAAATGCTCAATGCCAGGGTTCTCAAACATTTTCACTGAGTGAAGAGGAGCTCAGCAGAAATACTTTGTTGCCCACAGGCATGGAGGGCACGGGCTGTCTCCTCCACTCCATTGTTCTGAGCAGAGGAACACCTGGATGGGGACTTGGAGGAAAGCCAGTACCTGCTAGCTCAGAGGCTTGCTGTGGATTACCAGCAAGGGCACTGTCAATCCCCAGTGATCCACAGGGCACCATTTGAGAACCACTGGTTTACTGCAATTATAGATTAAGCTGGCAGTAAGGCTGCTAAACAGAAGAGCAGAAGACCAGCAGTAAGTTCAATGCACTTAACAGAAAACGACATTAAGGCACCCACAATGCAAGAGTAATAAAAAAACAGTACTTTGCTACCTTAGTCAAAGTTTCGTCACACAATTTCTGAGATAATTAACAGAAACATTTGAATGCATATTAAGGGCTGGAACCCCACCAGTGAAGTCTGTGAGTATTCCATACTCACTTCAGTGGGAGGATCAAGCTGTCATAAAAAAAACATACTACAGGTCAATGCTAACAGTAAAAAAATAACATGTGCCCTGTTACAGCAAGCCCTGCATTAATGAAAAGTAGTTTACTAAGCTAACAGGATTTAAGCTTCTGTTGTTTATATCTAGATTCACTAATCAATTAATTATACATCTGAACATAACAACAGAAAATATAAAATTCAATAGTGTGCTTCAGGACAATCATCTCAGCTAGATAATCAGAAAAAACCTCTTAGTAAATTAAAATTCATCATGTTCACTAAAGAAACTATATGTCCCCATGCAATTTTAGTAATGAATATCTAGGCAAATAACCTAAGTAGGTTTGAAATATTTTTTTAAGTTTCCCATCTACTATTTCAGGCAGTAATTTCTTTCACAAACATTCATTTCTAGAGAGATCCTCTAAAGTCCTTCAATAAAATTTAACTGTTTCTCTCTTACCAGTTTCGGAACTATCTTGCTTGGCTGGTTTTTATATTGCTTTCAAAATAATTTGTCTGCTCTCTGCTCATTTATTCAAAATGCAGAACTACTAATAAGAAAAACATTAATACTTTGAACACACAACAAAATGTGGTGATTCTGAACTTAGAGAAAGGACCTTCTTTGTCCTTCAATTCTGCCCCAGGTTCTGTTGGTTAAATAGAAAGTTGTTGGTTTTTTTTTTTTTTTTCCTATTTTGGAGAGACAGCAGGGAAAATTTACAGAAATTCTTTGCACTAACAAAATCTTTGGTAGGTCCATGCAGCCAACTCCACTTTTATATGGTATAAGTGTCAAGATCCAGAGCAGAATTAAAAGATCCATTAAATATGGTAGAAAAATATTGTTCTAAGGTGTTTTCAGTTTCATATTGTCTTGGGAAAAGCTTCTGATATCATTCATCACAGATCTTTCCTGTAAATTTTTAGTATTAAAAATCCACAACATTTAATCATTTATGTGAATGTGCATTGAAGGTTACTGATTAAACTTACATATAAATACACATAAAACTTCATGTAAACTAGCTAGCAAACAAGAACATTTATAGGTATCAAATCAGTAGAAGAAATTTACTCTCCTATTTTTTAATAATACAGAAAAATGTCAGTCTAGAAAAACATGGCTGTCTAAAATACTAAAACTACAGGTAACATGCAAAGCTACACAAAAATACATTAACATTAATTTTAATTTCTTTTTTCCCTTTTTTTTCTTAAGGCACTGTGTTCCACTGCAACACTAACAATGTGATGGACATGAAGTCACAGACACACGTAAGGGACAAAGGGCCATCAAACAATAAGACAGAACAGGACAAAGGAAATGAGAACACAGATCAGTCTTTTTAGAGCTTCACTTTGCCCACCTGTGCTATTAAGTGGCCAAATCAGAGTGACTGCACGTAAAGAATGTGAGAATAAGTCAAGTAAGTATATAAGTAAATAAAATAATTCTGAAATTGAATGCACAGCTGCCAAACTGTCAATCTAACCTGATAAGGATATATTTCATTCACATGCTCACAACTTTACACTGGGTTCAATACAGCTTCCACTTGAGCTTAAATTTTGAATTGATTATTCAACTAAGAGCTTGCACTGCCGATTCCTACATTCCAGCTACAAGAAGTCTAAAAAACTGAGTGCCTCAGCACCACAATTCAGGTTAAAATTTGCTTTGAACTCTGTTAGGTTCATCTACATTCAGCTCAATCTAATGGGACTGCTCGGGGTCCTCTCCCGTGGTTTAGGAGTCTAGCTGGGACTATCAGACAATTTTTCAATAGTGCCTGCACTTCTCGCATGTTTTATCTATCTGTAATAAGCTTTGATTGCTGCAAAGAAGCTGAAGCCAACAGGAAAGCTACCAGAGGTGGTGTCTGTCAGGTGATAACCCATAAAACTCTGTTACTTTAAAACTGTTTTGTTTTAAAGCACGCAGAGTGAAAACCAAGCGCCACTGACATCAATGGATTTAGCAATGACTTCAGTGGGACCAGGATTTCAAAATAAGTAATGGGCCTAGCAGCTCCCAGTACACCAACAGCTCTTTCTGCCTGACATCACTGCTTAACACCACCACTGAGCTAAGAACACATGGAGGGCTGTAAGGGAGGCTTAGGAATGATGCCAGCACACAGGAAGAGAGCAGCAGCGAGAAGCAGTGTCCGGCATACGCACTTGTCCTGAGAGAATGGCATGCACAGGATGGTGTGGATGAAGATGGTGGTGAGGATGATGAAGGTGGTGAGGATGATGAGGTCTCATTTAAATCTTCTGGATTTATCCAGTAGGCACGACTGTCCCGATTACCTTTCTTACTAGTACTGCTGACATCACACTGGAAAACGTCCTCACAGCTGTCACTTTGCAGGCGCTCCTTCTGGAGAAGTTTGTCCACTCGCTGTATGATACACTCCAGGCTTTTGTCGACATTCAACCAAACTTTCTCCTTAAAAAAAAGATTTCTTTTTCAGTTTAAAACCAAAAGAGACACTGGGTAACAAATCCCTTCGTGATATATTTCCTCCTGTGATTCTAGTCACAATTCCTCTGCAAAGTTTCCTCTGGGCTATTGTGGTTGCACGTGTGCACACACAAATTATGGATATATAAATAATGTATACCAGAATGTCAACAATACGTAGTGACATGACTTTTGTGGTAAACTCCAAAGTTGTTTTCTGTGTAAGCTTGCCAAACAATTTTAAGTTCATCTTGCTGCACTGTAATTCCAATCTTGAGCTGGCACCATTGTTTACTCTCGAAATTCATGTTTGACATAATAATTGTATACAATCAAACATATTTTTCTTCTCTGTAACTCAGTGAACAACAGAGAAAATTACTGCATTATAGTAATGTCGAAATACTGAATTAGCTTTATTTGGATCTTATTACTGTGACTTTGACTGTAAGTCAAACTATGCCAAAATGATTACAACTAGCAAGGAGCCATTTCCAAAATTAATTGAATCTCTTTTAAAAATTGGTATTTCACAATATTACTAATTGCTTTAGTTAATCTTGACTATTTGTGAGATTTAGTTAACTTCCATTTATTTAACACAATGACAGAATTTACACAGTCCAATTCTCATTTTGATTGGCAGTGTGGTAAGGAAAATCATTCAAATACTTTGTGCAAACAGTTTTAAAATGCTGTTCATAATCAAAACAGTGATCGACTGGAAGTTCTAAATGGTTACAGGAGAATTTCTGTAAGACGAAGGCTAAATTACATAGCTAGCACCTACAAAATACACTTTATTTGGGAGAGTGCAAAAGCCCATTGTAGTATGTTGTTTTTCACTTTGAAAGCTACTTACTTTCCCTTGGACTTCACCTTAAAAATGCTATGCACCTACTGTAACAATTTCCACAGTTTAGGAGACCCAGAAATACTTATTAAAGCCTTCTTGTATTCCTGTGCCAAGGAGTAACTTCCTGCAGGATAGAGACAACATCTTTGCTAGATGACCAATACCTCCTACATACTCCTCCTATGTATATCTGGTGAGCAGCTACAGAACTTATTAAAAAAGAAAGTCAAAGGAACCAAGGATTTATCACTCCACTGTGCAAACATACCCATTCTTCTTCATGCCAGTCCACCTGCAGAGAAGATCGGCTGTTTCTTCCCGTCCATCTGGCCACCAGTGTATCTTGATCATTTCTTAGCATCACTTGTTCCCCTTCTCCAGAGGTTGGAGATGCTTTTGAAGCTATATAGTCTGGCCTTGCAGCATTCAGTCCATGTATTGAATTTGCCAACAACTTGCAGTCACAAACTGTGACAAGTTGCCGGGTCTAAAAAGCAATAAATTCCATGTTTTGAAAACTTCCCATTATTCCATACACAATATCTATACTGTATTTATTTTTAAGAAAGAAAAAAAAGTAATATTCTGTAAAATAAACTACTGCTTTAAGGTGCCTTTTGAATACCTTTACAGAATGACCCTAAAAAATAGTATAGGATCATCCCAAAACACAAATAATACATTTCCAAACTCTGTCTACTATACCAGACTTGCAATTGTTGAAAATGTCACTAAGGAATGTGCAATTCATCTTTATTTGCATTTCAGCTTAGAACAAGGTGCAGACATGTGCATTGTTTGAGCACTGGAAACAGGTTCCCCAGAGAAGTGGCCACAGGAGCAGGCCTGACAGAGTTCAAGAAGTGTTTGGACAACGCTCTCAGACACATGGTGTGAGTCTGGGGGTGCAGGACCAGAACGATCCAGATTAGTTCCTTCCAACTCACTATATTCTATATTAAATGATCTTCATACCCCCCACAACAGTTGCCACACCAGGAGGATCAGGCTTCACCCAAATCATCCTGTCCAAAATCATAACAAGACTTAAGAGGAGGGTTGAAGGTATAACCCACTAATCAATGCAATTTGTTCCCTGTCTTATTTTGCCATGTTGTATTAAATGATTTCTGTAAGCCATATGAACACGAAAACTATGTGGCCTGTGTGTCTACTAAAAAAAGTACAAACAAGACATTAATATGTTATTTATTCACATAATCCAGTTGTAGGAAATCCCACAGTTATACACTGTACTCATTTAGAATGAGTATTATAATAAATAATACATTTACATGAGGTCCCATAATACAAAGTTGTATGCATATCCCTTCCACTGGGACAATTTGTGGCAAGTTGATTGGCCACTACGGCTGCTTAGAACCTTCAGATCTGCTTCAAGGACAGAAGAGGTCAGTAAAACTGTATTTGGGTTTTTTCTGCCTGTAAGATTGTGTTCAGCTGTGGGTCCAGTCTGTGTTTTGTTAGCACACATCAAGAAATAACTGGTTTACATCACCATAATTCAAGCAAAGGCTGTGTCACCATTATTCTTTAGTTCACCAGTGGAAAAATAGAGAGTTGTTTCATTAACCTTCACACAGTTGCTGCTGCTTGACAGATGACTCAGAACATTAAAAAATCCCAGGTTGTTATGGAGAAAAGGATATAAAAGAAAGTGAAGAATGCACATTACTGCAATGTGATGAATGGAGGGAACCAGAGGACATTGCTCTCCACTGCACTTTCAAGAGGAGGTGAAGGCAAGAGTGTCAAAAGTAGGAGACAATGTAAATAAAAACAGGAACTTCTAAAGACTGATACAATTTTTTTTAGGACTCTGCCTGTTACAACACACTACTGAAAAAGGTAAAACAAATGTTTCAAGAAAACCCACTAAAGGTACAGACAGGAAAAAAACCACACTACGCTTCAGCAGAGAAATTAATTATTCTCCTACCTTATCTGCTAGGATGGCAAGTGTTCTTTCAAGGCCATTAGCTGACCTATCCTTGGCAGCTCTTGAGAGCCGTTCTGCATAGTAACTGACTTGCGTTTTCAGGGTGTTGATTTGTGCAATAATTTCCTTTGCTCTAACGATGTCCTGTGGGATGTATATTATAGACTGGGAACCTGTCGAAGTGCTGAAAAAGAAAGATTGATTTTAGGGGGGAAATTGATCTAAAGGTACACACATTACAGTGGCATGCTGGGGAATTAATGGCAGACAACAAAAAATTACCTAAACTAATGATCAACAGTGAAAGTCCAGTGGGCAATTGCACAGCAGGAACATGATCCTAGAGACTTCTCTGCCTTTACTGAAAGCATTCAGATGCAGATTTACTAATCCCTAATAGGGGCTGTGGGCAGAGCTTGTACACCAGAGGACAGCTTTGCTGAGGAGAATGTGGGTAACAGATTTTGCCATCAGATACACAATCACTGTTTGCAGAGACATCTTGCTCTATTCTCCCTCTCCTTACAACACAGATACTTCAGTGAGGCCTTGTTTACAAAAATGTTTTATCACATATCTACTAACATAATGAAAAGAAAATCTGTGTTCCTTCTAACAGAAATGCCATCCAGATCCATAATGCAAACACCTATGGTATTAACAAAAAAGTCCTTCTGCTAGTATATAATTTCTTCTATTGCAGACCAGAATCAAGTTACACTAGCAAAAGCAATTTTATGATATGTAAAAAATCAACATGCATCTTCAGGCTAACCCAAGGACACTGTTCTTTGTGTAGTTTCTGTTAGCACACACTTAACATACTAACCTAGGCACAAACATATCTTTATATGGTGATAATGCAGCTACACTAAAACTGTTATCTCACAGTGGAGAACAGTTTATGCCTTTTTAAGTTTAGATGTCTACAGAAGTTGCTTATCCAATCCAAGACACATGTTCTACAACTGCTGGAGAAAGAATAGCACTTCCAAAGGGTAATTTGGTCCCAACTGAAAGAGTCATTCACAAAAGCTTAGAAATTAACTTAGAAAATTACTCAAAGCTGAAGCTCTGCTCTTAGTTAATTATTTGGAACCAACTGACCACTACTCCCTTCGTCAAGCAAAATGCTGGGTTCTTCCTTCCCAGTAGGAAAGGTACCCAAAGACCAGGCCTTTACATCATCTCCAGCTGTGCCAAGTGTGATACCCATTCATAACATGGCATCAAGCATGAGGAGACACCAACTGTGTATTATCTTAATTTTATTATTGTTGTTCAGTCATGAATGGCTTCAGCATAGTAACAGCACAGAAGAACCTACTGTTTGCACTGATTTCAGCACTGTTAAATGGAGACAACCACTCTGACAGCTTACATGGAGAGGAGTTTCTTTTTAAGGCAGTGACCACAGATCACGACCTCCATGGAGTGTGAACTCCTCTGCTACCCTTAGAGCAATGCTGTTAATTTCTGCAGCGTATCTGTGAGGTAGGACATGAAGATTGTGCGGGGCACACTTCAGAATCATGCCACAGTTCCAATTCTTGTCCCTTAGCAGATATTATGGCAAGGGAGAAGCCTAATGCCAGTGTCTGCCTGAGCTCCATTACAAAAGAAAGATGAGGGATTTGTTTTCACAGGATGTAACTCGGAAGCAATTCTTGAAAGAGTTTCCTTGTTTGTGCTCACCCTAGCGGGGCAGAGAACAACCACTCCCCAGTACTGCTGTGCCATACAGCAAATCAATCTCAGCTTTTAGGGTTTTCCCTATACTTGATTTGTGCTTTCTAGTGACAGGTGTTCTTAGTGACAATTCCTCTGAGCAATTTCTTTCCACAACAGCGTGGTTAACATGCATAAAGACATAGTTGGCAGAAAAGGCCATGCAGCACATTGAGATTAGATTTAGAATTCTTACATTTTTAATCATAAACATTTGCTAGGGTGATTAGGGGGAAAATTATGGTGTAAAGTTCACATATACTTACTTTCCAACCTGCAATTGCTTTTTCAAATGAACAGCTGTCATTGTATTATACCAGCAAACTGTAACACAGACTTACACTCAGTGAATTACGGTTTCAACCTTAATAAGAGTAATTTAGAGCAAAACTTCTTAATTTTTAAACTGTCCAGTAATGTCTGCTTTTGATAGCACTGAACACCACAAAATGAGGGAAAATATTATGTAAAAATGTTTAAATAAAGACATGGATTACAAAAATATACACCATGCCAAATCTGTCACATTAAGGTTTTATAATACATAAAATTATCCTAATTATCTTCCGTCACTGGCAGAAAAGTTTCTCATTCCGGACAATTTTCATTGGAAATAACAAAGGAAAACATATAAAATCCTTGTGTTCTGATTTTCAGTTTTTTAACTTCTTATGATCAGAGAGAACCAGGAAACTAGCTGTTCATTGCAAACAAACATTGCAGATGAAATGAAATTCATTCACACATCATGTTCTACAAAGCAGCTACAATTACTTAGAGCACAGTTAGGGATGCCATGATGCATGACATTAAAAAGCCCTGCGCACTTTAAAACACACCAGATCTTTGCAAAGAAAAGGAAAATAAAACAACCCAGGTAACAGAAACCCTCTATAGAACTCTCAGAAACAGAAAACTCACCAACACTCCTCATAACTGCTACAAAAACAAAAAACCAAAATAAAATTAGCAGATTGTTAGCAAATACCAAAAGCAGAAACAAAACAAAGTATGACTGGGGAAGTAACTTATTTGAGTCATTTTTTCAATAAGGTGGGTATGTGAACTTGTAAGCAAAAAACCACAGACTGCCAGATGACCATGAGTTGATCTGGGGAAATGCTGTGAATGCACCAAGCTTAGTTATGCCAATGAAAGAAGAAGGAACTGAATGTAACAATGAAACCGAAGAGATGGATCTCAATTCTACTATACTGGCTTTTTTGATAGATGTACTTAAAATGAAAGTTGTTCTTCAAATGTTGAACCTGCAGTTTTCATGGACCCAGAAGGAACAGTTCTGAAAAGCTTAGAGGAAAAGTACTGGATAGAAATTAAACTCTCCAACTTAATTATTGGGTGAGGGGAAAAAGAACAAATCCACATGGGAAATTAGCTATTGCAGGAGTAAGAACCACTTCAGTGGCTACACTGACAGAAGAAGGTTATTTCAAAAAGCAATAGTGGCATCAAAAGAACAGAAAGGATGAGCCTGACATACCACTGTTCAAGATTACAGTTTCCTCTAGTCCTATCCCAATGCACTCTGTCAGCCTGAATAATTACACTAGGTATTTTTGCACCAATCTTTTTATCAGTACATATCTTTTTATCTGACTGACGTTCACAAGATGCTGCTATTCACTTCTCTACTGCCAAAATTAATCCTGCAGTTGATTCCCACGTCATTCCCTCCTCCTATCAGCTCCAAATCCTACTAATCCTTTCTTTAGAAGGGCATTATCAAGGTCTTCTTTTCCCTGACTACAATGACTCCTTGTCCTGCTGCTCTTGTGTCTTGAATGCTCCATACAATAGCAGAAGCAATATAGATCCTGCAGCACTCTCCCTTCTCTGGAAGCTGGAGTGGGTGCCATGTTAGCAAATGTGACCTTCCCAGCTTCTGCACCTTCCCAGCTTCTGCACCTTCCTCATATAGCCACACTTCTACAGAGCTCACTCAGCAGTCCCTGAAGACAGGACCATGGGGATCAAGTATCCCACCTGTAGAGCAGAGGCCAAATTCAGAAGCCAAATCTGTGCATAAACCTTTAGGCAATGCAGGAAGGCCTCCAGGAATAGTTTCAGAACTAAACCCACTTTGTCAACAAGGAATTTACCAATCAGGCACATCAGGTTCCTACTACAGAGAGGTCAGCAACAGGACCTTGAACTATGAGAGGGGTGAAAATCACCTGAAAATAATGGGTTGATGCATGGTAGTGCAGCTGAGGAGGTTCAGCAGACAAATGTTCTGACCCACAATTAGGTAGAACCCAAACCCAACACCTAAAAGAGCTAAATTAAATGAATCAACAAGTATTCAGAAAAATTAAAGTTTTCTTTAAAAGACTCTTATAAAGAGCCAATCAGTAAACAAATACAGTAATATAAGGAGGAAACCATTTCCCCTCTCCTTCTTTGGAAAAAAACCCACAGAAAAATCTTCAACACAAAATATTGTATAGCAGCACTATTGAATGAAATAAAAACAGAATGGAATGATTTTCCAAATAACTGAGCATGGACCAGGAGAAAAAGGCATAATAACTGCTGACACAATAGTATTTCTACTTACTGTTTCTTTGCCTCTTCAAATTTATGCAGCTTTTTCCGCAAGCCACCTGATTTAAAGCCTTGACAATGAGCTGCTGGTGCTCCTATGGTGACTATGTCGTAGTTCTGATCTAGGATGGACAAAAAGGACTTACAAATGAAAACTTGTCATCTTTAACACAGACAAACAATTGTGTAAGTTCAAAAACTTTTCTGGAAGTAATTTCTAGAAAACTTTGCCATGGTTTAAGGACATGGAAAACTGAGTTGTTCTAGAGGCCCTGAAAATCCATCAAACACATTTTCATGTGAAAGACCATACGTGAATGCAGGTCCTCTGTTTCTTAATCTAGAAGATTGACAGTGAAAAAGAAGTCTTGAACACTGGTCTGTATACAAAGCTTGCCATTACTGGAATCCCTCACATGGACACATGAGACAAGTGTGTGTCCATGGTCATGGGGAATTACTGTTAAAAGAAGGGAAAACCCAAGCTATTTATGATGAAAGAAGCTTGATGTGAAAAAACATGATTTTGCATAACCATATATGTTTATTCTGGAGAAAAAGCACATAAGCTTAACAAGAAAAAACAGCCAGAACCTTTTTTATTCTACTGCAATTCAAAATGTCTGGAAGGGACACAGCAGCTTAATCCAACCTCACTACAAAGGCTAACTTCTGCCATCTAGAGTTCAGTTAACTCTAGACCTGTAGAACAGCAATAATTACACTTCCATCTCTTCTTTTACAAAGAGATTTGGAATCTGAGAATAGAAGGTGCTATAAAAATGCCAAGGAGCACTACTACAGTAGTTTGTAGAAACTTGGCTCTATGGTTGAGGATGGAAATAAAAAAAGTGTAGAGAAAAGTAACAAGATAAGTGAAGACAGAGAAACTAATACCTGATCCTCCATCATCCTGAACTCTCATCCTCTGTATATGTAAATTCGTAGGAACAAATTCCAATTTTTTATCAGCTTTCAAGCTACTGGCTTTAAATGAAGGACCTGAGAAATGCAAGACAAAGTAAGCATAAACCCCTTCTCCTTGTGCCCATGCTAAAACATTTGAAAAATTTCATTCATCATTTGCTATGTGCAGAAAATAAAGCAGAGAAAATTAAAAAGAAAAAACAAAACAAAATCTTTCTGTTACTGTTCACACTTGTCCTCTACTTTCAGAGTAAGATAAAAGAATGAATAGAACAGAAATATTCCCAGGTAATTAGCAAGCTCACAATAAATATTAATAAAGAAATATAATAGCATTGTTTACTCATCATAAAATACTCTGGATTCCAAATTTCTGAGAAGCACTAACAATCTTGGTAGGGAAGAATCATGTTTTTATTAAAAAATATAAAAAAAATTAAAATCACCTTTATACTGGTGCAGGTCAGTTAGATTTTCCTGGTAAGTTAAAATAATTGTTTGGTACTGTGTAACTATTTGTCGACGAAGGCTTTCCCAACAAGGAGACAGCTCTCCCAATTCTTCTAGTTCACAAACCCTGGGGAAAAAAAAGAAAGTGGGAAGGGAAAGAGAGGTGTTCATGTCCATAGTCCACTTGACCAAGAATGAGTTTCACATATTAATGGAGCACCATCCTCAGCTGACATGCTCTCAATTTACTGCATCTGAGCTACTCACCAGACTGGAAAAGCTTCCAAACACACACCCCAAAGCACATCTCAGAGCACAGGATGAGCACTACTCTGAGGTAAATTGCTTCCCTACAGGCAGAACACACTGTACTCCCCTCAGGAGCCTCAGGTGTTGTTTATAAGCAAAGCTTCCCACCTTTCTGCAGGAGCTCTCAAACTATATGAGGATGGGTAAATGATGGAATTGTCATCATGTCAGGTGACTTGGGACAATGAGGACCTTTCAAGGACACTTTACTGAACTGTGGTGGCTCTTAAGTAATTAAGAACTGTAACAGACGTTAGGTGAGATATTAGCACCTATCTGATGTTAGGTGCAAGGAGTATATTTGCTGATAAGGTATGTACACAACAGCTTGCAAGGCCAGAGAAAGCCTAAGAAGTGTGAGCATTAAGGGTTTGGAGAGACTGAAGAAGAGCCAACAAAACTTTCAGCTGAGATCCAGGATTTTGGGCACTCGGGGTAGAATAAAGGAGGACTGGACATCCCCAGATATGAACAGGAAAAGCCCTGGCTTTTCCCTTGTACTCTGACTGCCAGGTTTCCAGTCCTACATGGCAATCCTGTGTTATACACTGTTCCCCAGCAGTGCTGCTGAGAAACCACTCAGTGTATTTCATGTCATGTTTGTATTACTGCCTTCTTGCATTAGTGTATAATTTGGAATAAAGGAAGAAGGGGAAAAAGTAAACAAGTCAACACCAGACACAATTCAACAGCACGTTATCCCAGAAAAGGCAGAACAATCATCTGTCAAAAGGATCCAGCAGTTCTTTTTGCAGTTCTCTCAATATCCCTAATTCCATAGTTTTAACCAATTGTCTATGTGTAATTTAAGACAGCATTTCACAGAGCAATTCCCCCTCCACAGTACTTAGGATATTATCAAAAATAACTAAATTTCCAAGAAAAACATCAGCTTGATTTGCCAACAGGCAACAGCATAAAATACATTTATCAGTGACCTAGATAAAGACACTTCCAGTTTCATCTTAAAACCTGCTTTCTGCGTAAGATGCTATTATGATTACCTCATCAAACTCCCTGCTCAAAACCAGCCATGAATCTGAGCCCTGGTCTTCCTGAAGCAAATTAACAGCTTAACACTCCAAGTATACTTGTTTGTTCCATAGAGCCAAGAGAGCAAGGAATATGTGTGCCACAAATAATGAGGCAGTCAAAACACCACACCTCCCAGTTAGATGTTTCCTTTCAAAAGGCTCTGGCCCAGAAGAGTTTTACCTAAGAGACAGCAGTTGTGATTACTCAAGGACATTTTAAAAGTCACCAGGATGTGAAGACAGAAACAGCTGTGCTTGCGTAGCTGTCTGCCACTCCTCTGGGCTGCAGCACCAAGAATGGAGCACAGTGTTTGGTCAAATCTGAGTGACTCTATGAATACAAAGTATGATTGTGCATTGATTATTGAGGGTCACCTCAACTGAACAGAGACAAGGGAGCCTTTCTCAGTAATTACACAAAGGCCTATTTACCTTTGAGCCACACCACCCAGTGTACATACACAAGGTCATATTAACAATCTGTTATTAACCTGTACCTGTTTACAACAGGCATCCACTGATCTCTGCATGATTTTAGCAAGAGCCTCTGAACAATCACATTTCATGGCCAAGGCTTCAAACTTCACTATCTACAGAAAGTCTTATAGAAAGACCCATCTTTTTTGCTCATTCACCCTAAATTCTCCTTGATCTTCAAGTCCTTAACCTACATTCATCATACATGGCACCTTATGGATAAGCTTGCCAACTCTTTATTATTATGGTTGTACCTCATAACGAATAGGTGCTTTTAAACCTACTGTGAGGAAAGCTGTAGAGAAACAAAGATACAAAATAAAATAGCAAGTAACTAAATGTGCAATGGCATACCCCTAGCCTGCTCCATCAAGTTCGTAGCAGGACAGCTGAACAAGATACAGTACTCAATTTCTAGAATCTAAGTGCACATCACTAAAAACATAACATCAGAAAATGGAATAAATATGAAGTTTAGAAACTCAATTAGTTTCCCCATGCATTACAAAAAGTCTCTGCCATCTTCCTGTGAGAATTAATCATTTTCACAAAATATGAAAATACCTACAATGAATGGATTAACCCATGATTTTACTTCACGATATCCCAAGGAACTGAAATGCCCTAATATACAATAATGAGAGCACTATTTAGTTTTAATTAAAATCAGACTTAGTTAAGGTCTATAGGACTGGATTCAAACACAGACAAAATAAAAGCCCAATACTCAAAAACTCAGCTGAAATTCTTTACCTTTCTGATCTTGGCCTTTATAAAGAATATATAAACCATTAGATGTGCAAACCACAGCCTACAAGTGTAGGGAAGAAACACTCATAAAGGACTATATTGCCTGGAAGATAGTTAATTGCCTCAAAAAGAAGCAAATTCAAAATAAACCTACAAAATGCTTAACAGATTTCCTTCTCCCTCCCACCTCCTAAAATCAGGCAATGTCATTACTGTACTACAGTGTTTCATTTTACTTGCCTTTATTCTGTTTTGTTTTCCAATCAAAACTACTCTTCTGATTCTCAAAGCCATTTCTTATCTCATGCAGTAGTCAGTGCATTAACACAGATATATTTATGCCTTTGTAACTCAATAATAGCCACATCACTGCTGTATTACTGCACACATAAACCATCCCAAAACTCACCTTGCTGCATCTTCTTCTAGAAGCAGCTTCACAAATTGTCTAGGGATGTGCAGTGACAGGATGCTCTCTGCCATCTGCTCCAAGATTCTCAAGTGGTTTCCATCAGTGGTTGGGAAACGATACATTCGGCAAATGGCACCACCAAACACTAAAGAATTAAAACCATATTATTCAAGCCTAGGGTTTGACTTAAAAGTGTACAAAGTCTCTTCTTTCTTAAAGTACATAGCTTCAGTTCACTAACATGCTGAAACACCCTGCTGTAAAGATCTGGTTTAACCAGGCATGAGTCTACCTTTTGCAAGCATGGCCATTCTGCAATGACCATTCTTGAAGTGTTTGCAGGAAAAGCCTCCACTCCAAATGACTTACTACATTGCTATGGAAATTAAATTAAATACATATTCACCTTCTAAAATGATTTTTTTTTTTTTTTTTTGGTAAATGAACTGTGCATTTTCCTCTCATACAACCTTTTGCTGGAAAACTAACCTTTCTGAAAGATTCTTTTTCTAAAGCCACTTGCTTTCCTTTGTCCCTCTCCTCACCTGGCAACAATTGCTTAGGAACAGACTATGAAATTGCATGGAAAATGTTATATTACAGTCAACTTCATGGCAAAAGTTTGCTTCTGCTGTTTTTACAATACAGAACAGTGCATATGACAAAATGATTTATTCTGGTGTGACCCTCAAAGGACTGCTCAATCAGCAGCCTGTTCCTATTCAAATGAAACATCTGCTGAAATGCCCCGGGGCCACAGGCACACAGGGAGAGATTAGCTTTTATTGATACCTAAAGCTTACTTGTTACAGCCCAGGGCAGCTTACCAGATTTCAGTAGTGCATCCTTCCGCAATGAAGCATATTTGGATCTGATTCCTAAGGATTCTGTTAAACTTTCATCAACTGGCAACACAGTCTGAACAAAATAAAAACCAAGAAAAAACAGAACTAGTAAAGAATGAAACCTCAGTGCCCGAGCAATATGCAGCGATGACCTATCAGAGAGACTTGAAAGAAATAATCAACTCCACACATACTTTAAATAAATATTCCAAATATTTTTACTGGGGACAAAAAATACTGCACGCCAGAATAATAAATCCTAAGCATTCCTATTTACTTCTACTGCACAGTTCAAAATGCCACAAAATTTTTCATCCAGCCTTTCAACTACTTAGGCTAGCGCAGCTCCAGAGTCCTTACAGGTACTGCATCAATAGGCATGAGCAGATCTGGAGGATAAAAAGGGATTCTAATGCACACTGTGAATATAATACACATATAAGTGTGCAATGATCACCAAGATATTCAAAACACAACTTTTACAGAATTAAATATATGTCTAGGCTGAGAAAGTGCTGAAAACATCTGCTCTCAAACAATTATTTGGGGATCAGGAAAAAAAAATCCAGTAGTCAAGTAACCTCTTCACTTTTACTAAAATTCTTGGAATTCCCCTAGCATCTTCATTACAATTTTGCTTAATGGTACCTTCCAATTCACAATGTGAAATGAAATACCACACGTCTCTGAAATCGGTTATCCATGCATCAAGTGCACCAATGAACAGTACTAGAAGCCTCTTCCAATGAAGAACATGAGTACTTGATGCTAAAGTTTAATAATTTTAAATTAAAATTTTTTCCAAGACTTTTAACCCCACTCATGAGCACCAAGAGCTCTCCAAAACTCAAAATGGCTTCATCACCATTAGGCTGCTCCTTACAGTACTTCGAAAATGTAAAGCACTTCTAAATATCAAGATGGACAGAAACATTGATGGCAGATGTCAACCTAGCTTATTTCAATGATAGCAATAAATCTGCATTCTTCTGAACTTGGTACAATGCTCATACTCACCCTTCCATTAATTGTATCAGGTGACCTTGTCACTGGAGGCCTTTGGTCAGATTTTTCCTCCATCTGCCATCCAATAACTGTGATGTTACCAACACGGTCACTTTCAGCCGACCTGCAACAAATACTCTGCGTTGAGATTTTTTTGCAGGAGGACCTGTTCATCAACAAGGAAACACTTATAAAAGGCTATTAATCTTCAAACCTAAAGAATATTTTAAATAGGAAGCTTTTCAACTTCATTTGGAATAATTTTATAATGGGTTAATCCAATAGGAGAACATTCCCCTTATTCCGTAAGGATACTGTACAGAATTGAATGTAGCCTAGGCAGTGCTCTGTGCTCAACTTATACATTTGAGGGTAACATGACAATGAGAAGATATGCATGTATTCACACATTTTGATAATCAGAATATACTTAATATCAAAACAAGGGAGTTTAATGAAGTCTATTTTCAACTTAGTCATTAAATAAGAGGTTTTAAGCATGCTTTGAAGAATTAACACTTAAAGGAAGGAAAATATTACAAACCTTAGTGTTATGTGCAATCTGTGGTACTTCTCCTGAAGAAGATCCTTTACAGTGAATGTCCCAGAACCCAACAAATACATCTGGAAGAAGATGAGTTCCAGAATTGTGTTTACCTTTAGAGTGAGCAAAGACTTTGACCACAGCACTGAAGTGCAAAATACAATTATTGTGCATAAAAGTCCAAGAGCAGAACATAACTAAATATACCATATATAACTAATTAAAATATCTTTAAATTTAATGTATTTGATAATTTATTAACGTTTTTTTTCTACTGGAGGATAATATGCATTTTTGTTTCTCTAGGATATATTTTTGTTTCTCTAGGATATAGGTGGAGATACCTCAGTATATATGAGCTTAGGCCAAGCAACACAGGAACAGTGAAAGCAATGACTGAACAGGGCTCAGGCTACATCCTTGACCCAAATTTGTCTCCTCCTGAAAAACTTACTTCCTCTGGAGGTATTCATTTTTCCCTAGAGCTTCCCCATGAAGCACTGAGAGAGGGACAGCTCTGCTGCCCCTGAGGAATCCATGGAAGAGCAGACAAATGGGGCCTGAAACAGCATTCTGGACAACAGTCTGAGAATAAATGGCCTGTGTTGCCCTCAGATACAAGTAGCAACATGGGACGCTGACACTTAAAGTTTTTCCAGTAAATGAACAAACCTTATCCCTGAAAAAAATCTAATGTATCAGGGCAGGGTGATTCCTGGAATTTAGGCACTCCATTCCAAAGGACAGGTTCATCATGGCATTTTGGCAAAGGCTAGAAGCCTCAGTTAGGTATGTTGGATCCTATTCATTATCGAGTTCACTAAAGATGTCCACAATGTCAGAGGACAAGGGACACGACCTTTTTAATTTAAATCCATGGTTTCCAAACCTGCTGCAGACAAGCCTTATTTGAGAAAACTGGCAATGCTTTTCACTCTGCCAAGCCAGTCTCATTTGCTCCTCCTTTCCCTACCCATCTTGTTTTCTGTACGATCAGTGCTGCTATCCATTTGTTTTCTCAGAAATTATATATAATTCTATCTTTTTGCCTATCATTTCCTTGCTCCACACTGACTGGGTAGGCAACAGAATAAAGAAAACTTACTGTTCCCTGAGATCTGTCTTTGACGTCATACACAGAGAGTTTGATTTGAGTCATTTGATTGATAAGAGAGTCTTGAAAAAAGGCAATGCTGCTTAGAAAGATAGGATTACTTGTTCCCTGTAATCATAAACAAAAAGCCAAAAGTTAATGTAAGGTGATAATCGTTAGGGAAGAACTTATTCCTGTGTTAGCTTTGATTTCAAATCTAATCTAGAAGTACCTCAGCACTTACCTCAATAATTTCTGTCTGTGCATGCTTCGTCCAGAATGCCTGGGGAGGAGTAGTTACACTCACTGCTACAAAACTATTTGGTTTTCGATCTAGCGATGGAGTTAGCAGCTCACTGCAAGCTTTAGGTATGCAAAAGATAAAAAATTTAGATTCAGGATCTTTTTCATATTGCTGTAAGACTACATTTTTATAAAACCACATTATATACTCTGAGCAATCAAAACACAAAGGGCTTAATATTCATTCTATCACCACACTATAAAAGCAGACATCACTCACCTTTGTGCATGAAAACCGTAAACAGGCAATCAGCTCAGTCCAAGCTCTAGAGCTGCAATTTAAACTTGTTCTCTTCTAATACATGCCTATCCACCCTCTGGCAAGCTCATTCTAACAGACCACATGCATAGGTTTTCCCCTGGGAATCTCATGAGCATGGCTGCATTTGATCTGAAGTCACACTCCATTAAGCCCATTATCAAATGGCATTTGCCCAGGGACAACCAGCAGAAGCGCCTGAACATTGATCAAGCTGAGGAAAACCAGCTTGTAATTGTAAGACGACAGCAATTTATTTCCTCTAAAATGTTCTTGTGAGTTTAACTGCTGGGAAAGGACTATGGTAAGTAGGAAACAACTTCCAAAAATTTCAACGAGTGAACTCTACCAAACTACATTAAACTTCAGAGCCAAATTCTATCTAGCTAGATACAGGTAACTACAGTGTGGTCCAACTCTGCTTCAGCTATGCATAGGAAGTTAATTAAATTTAGCTGAACAGCTTTGTAATTCTAGATATTTATAATTTATCTGAAAATAAATGAAGTACCTTACTCAGCTCTGAGAATGCTTGTTAAGATTATTATTCATAACACAATTACACACAACTGAGAAAATTTTCTAAGTTTTCATCAGTACACTGTTAAGAGCATAACCTTCTAAATACTAGTCCACTATTAAGCCAAGAAAACCATCTTGTAGTTGAAACTGTGGACTGAATTTTCATGAAGAAAATATTTTTCACTTATTCTTCAAGTGAGGTGAGTCAACATGCAAGCTTCTTGTTCAAATTCAACCATCTCAGAATTCAGGTCACTTCTGCATCCTGGATTATCACGTGATGGCAAAGGCCCCAGCAAAGAAGTTATGTGTAATTCTCAATTCTTTGAAAACATTCTGCCCTAAAATGGTGTTTCCAGCAAATCTTCAGTTTGCTTGAAGACCTGAACTGCTGATTTACTGACAGTGAAGGCAGTTTCACTGCATCTTCACATAAACAAAGTAAACATGTAATAATAAATCTTATAAGACTGATGTTTTAGTTACAGACTTTCAGAAACTTCACAAAATGAAACTGCTGACTGCTTATCAAAAGATACTGTACAGGCAGCACGAAAACTGTACCAAATCTCCATAAAAATCAGAGCAAAGTTGCAAACCTTACTATATGAAATGCACTTCAGAATCAACAGTTACAACACCCCACACACATTCAACAGCATGATTATCAAAACTAGCATAAAAATCACTAAGCCTACCTAAACTGAACTCTAAAATCGGCTCATCTGGATCCTGAATGTTTCCTGTAAATCAGAAAAATTAATACAAGATTAGCCAACTCACATCACTGCCATGTGAATTCTTTCCTGAAGTTGCAATCACACAGAGAAAGAAATTACATTTTATACAAAAAATATTTTTCTTTAATTCAGTGAGCCATGACTGGTATCTAAAACACTTATCTAGTAATCCTTGGTATCTAATAATTATTTGGAAACCCTGTGAAAATCTCAGTTTATGACATATATTAAAATATGTAAAGCTGTGTGAGATTATATGCAATATGGGAATATTAAATGCCTAATCTCAATAGAAAACAACAGGATTAAAACCTGAGCCACTATTAACTCCAAATTATTAAATCTGTGGTAGTTAATAGGACAAAATTTAAAAGTACCTGTCTCTCTCACTAATGAAAGAAAGCCTCTGAGGGTTAGAATCCTAATTTAATAACCATAAAAGACAAAGGAGACAAGCCTCAGCTCCCTGAACTCACTTGAAAATTTTATGCAATGTCAAAAAAGGGAGTTGCCAAGACTCTTCCTAGACCATGACATTATTTTGTTATTTTCTCCCCATTGCTTTTTTTTGAGTGATAAACATAACTACACAAAATCTAACATTTTTTAAACCCCCTCTAATTTAAATATTTTGTCTACTTTAAAAGTAGCAAATTCAAGATTTCTGAAATTTTTTAATATAACTCCTTTATGTCATTACCTCCAGATAACCAGACAGATGTAAATCTTCAAGCAATTAAAAGGAAAAAGCCAACATTAGTACAAGGCAGATTCTGAAAGGAGCAGCAACAGAGCAATAGCTGACAGGAAGGTACAAACCTGTTAGAGAAAGGCCAACCATGTCAGAGGTGACATCAATGGTGGAGGCCCTCTGCACAGTGCGGGATTTGGCACCATGGCGGGGGCTGTGTTCTCTTGCTGTCATTTTCTCATGAAGAGCCCTTCTTTTCTTGCTGCTTGGCTTCACTGATGTTTGTCTCACAGAGTAGCAGAGTGCAGCACGTTGTCTCCAACTGCTACTTCTCTAATATTACCATGCTAAGCACCAGGGAAAGCAAAAACATACACCAAAATTTTAGGCCACCATCAGCTACTGATCTTTTCAACAGCAGCAAACCTACTGCCATAAAATCATCTCAGGCCATTAAAATAAAATGCTCAAGGCAGATCCAATGCACAGTAACTCCATTTGCATGAGCTGTACATCTGTAGCATTTTACAGCAAATTGTTGAAAATTGGACCACATGCAAGAAAGCTTTTCTGTCAGAGAACGGGGCTTGAGAGAGACATGTTAACAGACCAGCTGCTCTTCTCCTTTGTCTAAGTTACTAAATCATCCTTAATGAAGTTTCCTGGTTTCTAATCCCTGGGGAGCACAAGTAAATTTGTCAGATGGGGCCTCTGTCTGCAGAGGAAGCACTAGGGATAAGGACAAAGGGACAACAGGTTGGTGGAGGGCATAACAAAAGGGCAGTAAATGTTGTCAGTGTCAGCACACTGTGTTGTTCTAGGCTCTACTGCCATGAGAAAGGGATAATGAAAACTAGAAATAAAGCTTACTAGGCCAGAGAGAGGTTGAAATTCTGGGATGGTGGTGGAAAGAAAAAGCAAAAAGGGATGCCTGCTGATGTGGCAGATGGCAGCATCTGTGCTTTTCCTCTACCCTACACTTTTTTGGACTACACACATCCAAGACATTCCTTCCACTGACAAGGTCTATGAAATTAAAAATTACAGTAGGAAAGAAAGCCTACAGAAAATCTGGTTATGATTTTAAATGTGAATCTTCCTTCAATCAACCGTGCTAACACTGCAGTTAGGGAACTTTTGTATTTGTTTCATGCTCTTACGACAAACTCCATTAATTTAGCAAGTGAGAAGTAAAATCTGATAAACCTGAAAAGTACTAATAGAGTAACTAACACCTTCCCAGCAGCCTCTCGTTCATTCCACAAAACATTTGAACCACACTGCAAAATGGGAGCATATTTATTTTCCTTTTAGGCTGATGGACCTAACAATGAGGAAGATGCATTCTAATTAAATAAAGCACCTAGCTTACATTTTCTTCTAAAACACCATGTTGAATCTGTCTGAAGGCCTCCAAAGGAACATTCAACTGCTTAACTTAAGTCTCTGAATTTAATCAGTCAGCATCTCCCTCTGGAGGATTTCAAAAGAAACTTCTTCTCTCCACAGGGTACTCAAGCTTCTTCTTAACTGTCACTGGTTCACTGGATATCAAAAAATTCAAATGCAAGTTAAGCATGTAAGAAAACTGAACTGAACACAGCCCTGGCCATCTACATCAGCTTAGGAATTAGATTTTAAATGAAGAGCTCATTCTAGAGAGGAAGGAATTGGGCTGTGTCTACAAGATAGGCCAGTCTGTTGCCACTCAGAACTAAGAATTTGATGCAAGTCAGGTTTATATAATTGGAAAAAAAGTAAATTCTTGAATGGAAGAAGCAGAAATTGAGATCTCTGAACATCCCATCCCCAAAACTCTGAAACTCAGTGACAGCATACAAAACAACACTCTGCCTATAGATATAATTTCTGACAGTCAAAAATTAAAGCAGGCCGTTTTCCAATTCATATTGAATAGTTGAGGTCAGATAAATTCTGGAGTTTATCTAATTCAACCCCCTGGCTCAAAGAAAGCTTCTCAGGACGGTGTCCAGTTGGTTTTGGACAAGAATGTACCTCTCAAGCCAAGTCTTGAGCTTTTCACACAGTAAAAAGCTTTATTGTATTTATTAATGTTTAAGTGGCTAATGAATAACCAACCTTTCTCAAATAGTACTGAATGTCCTAGTATCTATTCAAATAAAACTTCCATCAAAATTCTTTGACAGTTTCCAAGGCTTTCCATTCTCCTACTTTTCCCTTCTTTCAGGCAATAGGCTTTCCTTGGTTTGTCCTCTATAAAATGTGACGCTTAACAGTCTGTAAGTCTATTAAACCTGCCTCATGAAAAGACCTACAAAATGTATTTGCAGAGATTTACACAGGATGCCATAGTCCCTTCCCCCAAAATCTATAAATAACACATTAGAGAATAACTAACATGTTCACCAAGGTACAGGTCAGACAGCAATTAGGTTCAAGAGCCCGACTGATTTTCAGCTAAAATCTCTGCAATTCCTAACATCCTTAACAAGGGTCAATCCTTGATAAGTTAAAAGAGGGTCAGGTATCTAATTTGTTTTGAGGCTATTTCTATTTAAATATTACTGAGCATAATAATTTTCCAAGGCTTTCTAAGACCTCAACTATTCATTTAAATTGCAATATTAATTTATCATCTAAGGATACATCTTTACATTACTTACAAGGATCATACTTACAGAGGGTTCTTTTCCTCATGTGGGGAGGGATTTTGTACATCATAGTATCAGTTAAACCCCCATCTAAAAAAATTAACAAAACAATTATCATAAGTTCACAATCTTTTTATACTGCATAAATCACAACCAATGGGCATGTACTATTCTCAGATTAACTGTAAATTTAACTTCTGATTACCAGTGCTCACAATAAAGTTTACTGAAAATAGAAAAACGGTGTGATTTTCTACTGGATCTCACCCAGCATTAGTCATGGCAATACCCAGCCAGAGTAGGAGCACAAAAAAATAAGCTTATGCTGAAAAGCACTGACTTCAGGTCAGCATTTGGTGAGTGGGTAGAACAGCTGTAAGAAACATACATTAACATGTTTACCAAAAGGCTTGGTGCTATTAAGAAAAAGAAATGTGTATGATATGCTGAGTATACGACAGCATTTTTTACTATGCTTGCTTTTCTACAGCTAAACTTTGAAAATGTTGTTTGGAAGAGTTATTACTGCTACTGTCATGAGAAAAGATCCTGTGTCAAAACACAGAAGTTCAAAAGATCAGGATGTAGGTCTCTTACTCCTTTGGGTGAAAATACTATGTGAGGAAGGCTTCTACAAACAGCTGACAATGAGCATACAGTAACAACAAATTATTTTTAAGCTTACTACAGGTAAAATGAAGGTTTATATTTGAAAATGCTGCCATCTCATTCAAGTACATTTACATTAAAAAGCTATGTCTTTTAAGACCTCCCATTTATCCCATATTACAGTAAAAGAAATTGGGAATTCCAGTCTCAGTTTATTGATTTAATCACCAGCCCTGCATGAGCTCTTATCACTTATAGAAAGATTTTATCTCACCTAAAGAACATAGGAGGCAGGTGTCTGATCTCAACTCACCACTCAGGTTCTCTGTATAGTCAGTGGTGAGATACAGGCACTCCCAGAGAACAAGGTAGGTGGGATGAATCACCCCATGGAGATACCTCTCTCTAATTATAAAAATTATTTAGATGACTCGCTTAGTCCTCATGCTGCAGCTGGGCAAACTGGATCCCTCCTACAGCTGTGCTAGCACAGACAGGGGTGAGTTCCCTTTACTCAATGCATAGCCAAGCAACAGGTGCTCTGATCCCTCTCCTGAATGACAATTGTTAGAACAATTACAACCTTATGATCATGTTTTCAATAAAAACCAGTGGAGGTAGCATTCTTACCAAATTAAAGGTAGCATTAATAGATCACATTGTTTCCTTAGATGGTACCTATCCTTAAATGGAGAGTTTCCAAAGACTGGTACCATTCAAGTAGACAGCAACTCCAAAGGCTAATGTAATTTGTGTCAAGGCAACCTCTCCTAAAGATGGAATGATTTATCTACACACAGCCTTTGGCTTTGCCCTTACTAAGATGGCAGAGAGAGGATGTTGGCAAGCTGTAGAGCTTTGCACTTCATGAAGCATTGCTGCAAGCCCAGTTTTCAACAGAAACATAAGAAGCTGTTGTTGACCTCCAGTATTGGTAAAGGCCATGCACAGTTTCTGAACATGCACAGTTCAGAAAAGGCTTCTGAACAAGCCTCCCTTCTGTTATATGAATAATTATTTGGCACTCTATTAGCGCAAAAGCGTGTGCCCTGAAGAAAAGGTCTTCATCTGATGCCACCCTGCTCAGCTATGTGACCTTGTGTCTTCTGGGACTAAAACTTTGGGATGTTTGGTCTCACTCTGCTTGCAAGATCACAAGCAAAAATTATGCTCATCTCAGCCCCCAATGATTAGTTTGTACAACTGCAAACTAATATTCTCCTCATCTCACCAACTGTTTTGGTGAAGTGCTTTGGTCTGCTCCCTTCTTGAAAAAAAAATCTCCTACGAAACTACCCCTTGAAATAAATGTGTGAAGTGAGATTAAACCTTATTTCAGTCTAACATCTACTTTTTTGACAGTCCTTACACAACTGCAGGAAACTGCAGGAAAACATCAATAAGCAGGAGTAAGAGGATACTCCAATTACTGACTGAATAAAAGTCTACTTTGAGACCATACTTTTCTACAGCCATAGTGCTCTAGGCTTATTTGATCAGGT
The DNA here is from genome assembly GCA_013397075.1 of Rhabdornis inornatus. Classification (NCBI taxonomy): domain Eukaryota; kingdom Metazoa; phylum Chordata; class Aves; order Passeriformes; family Rhabdornithidae; genus Rhabdornis; species Rhabdornis inornatus. The sequence continues at coordinate 591,446 of VWZS01003631.1, forward strand.
AAAGAGGAATACCAAACCAAAATATGCAACAGCAGTGGAAGGCTGAATGTTACTGATGTATCTACGTGAAGAGAATAATAGACAAAAAGGGACAGTGTGACACTTTTCTTAATGCTTTTTTAAAAAAAACCAAAACATGGATGTAATCCTACTGAAGGTTTACCATCATCTCCAAGAGAGCATGAAAAAGTAGTTGTGGATTACTTACTGAATTACAATTAATTTTAGAGTCTCAAGGCTCTCCAGACCATTCCCTGAACCTCACCAATTAGGGTTCTTGTTCCTGAAAAATCCATTCTAAAACATCAAGAGGGCTCCTTCAGCCAACTGGATTCTTCAAATAATACCTTCATAAACAGTTTCTCTGATTGAAAATGTTTTAACAATACACAAAATCATGAAAGTGAGTATCACCTGAAACAGTATTTTGGATCTTCATGGCCTGGTTTCCAACTAAAATTCTGTTAACCATATCAGTATGGAAAAAATAATGGAAAGGAAGACATGCCTGATTATGTTATGTTATGAATATGTTGCCTTTTGTGTAAGAGCACCATCTCTATTATAACTAGCATGCAGGGAGTGTTTTATTATTTATTTATTACCTCCAACAATAGAAGACCTTGGTAGTGAAAGATTTGACATGTTGCCTCAAACCCAACCTTCCAGCAATTCCAGCAACCCACCTCCAACAGCTGTTCCAAAGATGATGCAAAGAACTTAATTAACCATGCAAGGATTTGAGGTGAAGGTCTGGATCAACCCTATCACTCATGGCTGCAGAGGCAGCCCAAGAGCAGAGCATCAGCTCAAAGGACAGCAGCTCCCAGCTAAACCCTGCTAAGACCTTCTCCAATTAAGAGCTATTTTCTTTACAGTCTGACATGCACTTCACTCTTCCGTCTCATTTAATGAGACACTGAATGTCCTGAATCTTGCACAGATCAAAACAGGAAAAGTCAAAGCTGTGAATTTGGCACCTTTAGTTAGATCCTTCCAGCCAAACTCACAGAGGCAGCAACACAGAGCATGTCTACTGCAGATCCATAGGTTGACAACAGTTTCAGTCCATTCATTCCATGATCTAGGCCTTGGGAAGGCAAAAAATGCAAGTGATGCCAGCATCCAATATGAACCTTTGCCTCCCACTGACATTACTTCCCCACAAAGACACGCTCAGCAGGTACTAATTTGTCAGCTCCATAAAGAGCCTATATTTCCCCTCTCAATCTTCTTCTTAAATCTAGCTTCCCCTCATAATCCGGTTAAATGTCCTCCTCTCCCACACATTAGAACCTTGATTAACAAAGACAAAAATATTAAGTTCGGTCTGAAGAATCTTCTTGTCACTCTCTGAAGCTCCCCTGAGGATTCTAAGTGAGTAACCACAGCAAGAACAGGGAAAAGTCTTCCACAAGAAAATGGAATCAACACAAGATATAACAAATGTATTCGTACAATGTGGAAATCCCCAAATGCAACCTTTCAGTGATATTTAGATAAAGGGACATTTCAGCACCAGAAAGTGGCTTGCTTTCTTTTTGCTTTCCTGTCCACAGATCCCACTTAGTAGCCGGTAAGTTTGTATGCCACAAAATTTCTTCTTGATCCTTCCCCACTATGAACTTCAGCAAACTCAAATAATCTAAAACTCCAATTTTACCTTGTTAATATATCTGAGTACTTTCAACAGGAAATTGCAATTTAGGCCACTTAGTTCTCTGTGCAAATTAAAACTATTTGTCTATATTCACACCAGAAATACAATTAGCATTCTTCTTAACAAGGCATTGTTTTAATTTCACTTGTCATTCGTAGTATTTTTATTCCTTTAGTGCTTCTAGGAGCACAAAAATACACACATCCAGAGGTGGAAGTGAGCATTTGCAACATACATGTCTGTCAGCTAAACAGGAAAAAGCACAGCTCTGTTTCACCTTGCAGAACAGCATTTAGCAAGTTGAACATACCCCAATGCCATGGAAAATGCTGAGTTTTGCTGCAGGGAAGCTTGAAGTCCAACCCTCTCAGCCTCCTCTGTGACTTTACCAGCAGAAACTGAAACAACTTACAAATGGTCTTTAACCCCAAATTAACCTTTACCCTGTTCACAAGAAATGTGCTGTGCTTTACTTTGTGGTAAAGTTTCCTGTGCACAGGATGACTTCTCTCCCCATGACCAGGGTTCTCACACTGCCTACACTGACATGGAGAAGCCAATGAGAACAGGGGACATATTTTCTGTTGAGGAGTTTGGACTGCAAACACTTCTCTGAATTTGATTTTCCTTTCAATACCCTCCCAACACCTGCCTCTCCTAGAGCAGTCTTTCATCATAACCACGAAGCTAACAATGCAGAAACACACCACTCTGGTCGGAAAAAACAGAGAGCTTAACTCCCTGAGCTCCTCCTGCTGCAATAAAGAGTGAGATATTGGGAAAAAACCAACGAAACAAAACCAACCACTTAACCAACCAACCAAACCCACAAAAAACTCCAAGCACCCCCTCAAAACAGAAAAAAAAGAAAAAAAACCCCAACCCTACCAACCCCAAAAGACACAAACAACCAAAACCAAAACCAAACCAAAGAAAAAAAAACACAGGGGAAAAAAACCCCAACAAACAAAAACCCCCAAAAAACTAAAAACCACCAAAAAATCCAAACCCCAAAACTTCATGACCTGAAATGGAGATGAACCAAAACACATAACATTTCCTGAAGATTTCATACTGCTGTTGATTACAGATCAATGGCATTAACATATTCTCTCTCATACGGACAAGAATAGGGGGACCACAGACAAGACAGAGGGATAAAAGCACTGAAACAACATCTCTAATCAGAAATTTTGGTCAAGTTTGGATTATAACAAAATGTCTAGGGAACTACCTGATCTACCTGCCTCTAATATTCATCCACTCCACAGATTAACATAGCACTAATTAAATTTAATGTATACTGGTCAAAACAAGCCAGGAATCACAGTGTACTGATAGCACTGTCCTCTATGAGTGTGATAGGATCTGACAACCTGCTCTGAAGTCACTGAGCTTCACCTGGGCAACAGGACTGCACCTCACAGTCACAGTGGAAACTTTATTTTCCTGACACTATGTTTTTTCACATGGAAAGGAATGACCCATTAGGTCACAGGCACACCAAAAAAAATCTCTCAAGCACTCTTCATTTCCACACAGCATTGTTCTGACTCACTGTGATTCTTACACTTACTATTTTAAATGTTTATATAAATGTAAAATACACAACAGCATCTAAAAACAAACCAGCAATGCATGAATTCCTTCTCTAACACGTGTTTTCAACAAGATATAACTAATTGACTCAGGATTTGAAACAGTGTCGAGTATTTAGAAAATTAAAAATAAATGTTAGTGTGGGTGTAATATTCCACTAAGGCTATTACTAAGATTTAGGCAGCACAGAAAAACTAAAGTCTTAAGCTACTAATGCAAATCTGCTGGTGCATATTTCTCCATCAATGCTTGTTTTTTGTTCCTGAACTGTGTTTTGTTCATGTATTTCTGATCATGTAACTTTTTTTCTTACAGAGTACATGCCTACGCTATGCCTAATGGCTACAATACTAGATATCTTTTCAAATATATTTTTCTGTTGTTCCAGTATCTGATTCCTTTGTGCTGCTTTCATTTCTTCTTCCTGGAAAACAAAATTATTTGTTTACTTGCATTGACCTTTCTAAATCAATGTGAGAGAGGGCTGCTGCAGGCCAAGATACTGACTGCACAGCTCTTCCCTGCATTTCTTTCTGGAGTCATGTGAACCAGTCGTGGGATGCTGGCAGTTTGGATGCACAAGCATCTAACTCCTCAGAGGCCAACAACGGTCTATGCTTCCCACCACTGTTCCCGTTCCAACGCCTCGGTGGAACAGCTGTCCCAGTGAAAGGAATCCTTTTTAATGCCAGCACTACCCTGTGGGTAAACAGTAAGATCACCCTGTAACACACAATGGAGGGGGTGTGCTCCTTTGGTTTCCTGCCAATTTTTCAAAACAGTTTCCTTAACCAGTTACAGGAGGCCTGTCCCTAATGGTGTCCCCCAAGGTTCAATTCTGGGCTCACTAGTCCGTAACTTATTCATCAAGGACTTGGATGAAGGGGCAGATGCCTCCTCAGCATGTTCTAGTGACACAAAGCTGGGAGAAGTGGCTGATACCACAGAGGGCTGTGCAGCCCTTTGGAAAGCCTCGACAGGTTGGAGGGATGGACAGAGAAGAACCATTTGAAATCAAATAAAAGAAAATGCAGAGTCCTGCACCTTGTGAGGAATAACCCTGGGCATCAGCACAGGCTGGGGGTGACCTGCTGGAAAGCAGCTCTGCAGAGAAGGACCCGGGTGTCCTGGTGGACAACAAGCTGTCCCTGAGCCAGCAGTGTGTCCTTGGGGCACACTGAGGAGCATTGGCAGCAGATGGAGGGAGGTGATCCTGCCTCTCTGCTCAGCCCTAGCAAGGTCACATCTGGAGTGCTGTGTCCAGTTCTGGACTCCTCACTGCCAGAGAGAAATGGGGCTCCTGGAGCAAGCCCAGGGAGGGCAACAAAGGTGATTAAGAGACTGGAGCGTCTCTCTTATGAGGGAAGGCTGAGAAAGCTGGGCCTGTTCAGCCTTGACAAGAGACTGAGAGAGGATCTCATCAATGTATACGAGTATCTGAAGGGAGGGCATGAGGAGGATGGAGCCAGGCCCTCTCATTGGTGCCAAGCAATACAAGACACAACAGGTTGAAACTGATGCCCAGGAAGTTCCACCTGAATAAGAGGAAGAATTTCTTTACCATGCGGGTGACTGAGCACTGGAACAGATTGCACAGAGAGGGCGTGGAGTCTCCCTCATTGGGGATACTCGATCCTGCCTGGATTGAGTCTGGACACAATCCTGTGCCATGTGCTCTGGGATGACCCTGCTCGAGCAGGAGGTTGGACCAGATATCCCTCTGTGGTCCCTTCCAATCTGACCCATTCTGTGATTAACTTGTAGCAGAGCAACTGAAGCACAACCATGTAGGAATCGTGATGCGAACTGATGATCATCAATCACTTTAAAACATACTGGAATAATATTTGGAATATATTGAAACTGGCTGTATTTGGCTGCTAAATTAAGAAAGCCCAAATCAGCAGCACAAAACTGGAATAAATAAATAACACAAGGTACAAAGAAAGTAGGTAAGTGGCTTGACTGTCTTTGAAGTGTCATAAGAGGAAATCAGACCAAATGTCACTGACATATTTCCATGAATTTCATTACAAATCAGTATCTAAGATCAATAGCTTTCTATTAGAATACCACATGTCAACAATTGTTCCCTACTTGTGAAAATTCCTGTGACTTTCCCCAGTTTTGACTATTAGCCTTATCAAAATACTATATTCTTTGTTGAGGTGTGATTGAGCAAAAGAGCTATTAGAGAAAATAAATGTCTTGTAGTAGACATTATGATGTTAGGTCTGAGACACGAACAACAGAAAGTAAAGTTTGGTAAGAGTAACAAAAGATATTTCAACTGCTCTGATGGTTTTCATGTGTAAGATGAGCAAACATATGAACACCTGAGGATAAATAAAAATGTTGCAGGTACTTATTTCAAAGGTAATGTCCTCACACCAACATACTATAGGTTAAAATGCTCCATTCAGACAGAGAAGGTAACAAATACTTGTGTAGTTGTAGTATGTGTTGTGCAACACATTATTCGGTGATAATATTCTTTTCATCACTCTGAGATACTAACAGACCAAACGGAAGAAACAATTCACTCCAAAATTCCAAGAATTTGAAGAATTAAAACTCCTATAGGAGTTTTAAGACTCCTATAGGGTATGGCCATGGTTTTCTGGTGTATAGGGCTTTTAAAAACAATTTTCAAGTAACTGTAACCACAATCCACTGGTTAGTTTTCAGCAGCTAGTACTGATCAATCTTTAGAACCAACACGGTTTAGTGGTCTTCAAACCTTTGTTTTAAAAAATAACAACTGCTGCAGGGATGATAACAACAATCACAAATACACATATATATATATATTTATATATATAAATGGTATGCAAAAACAAAGAGTGTATATTAATGCTGAGTTCCTTGCAGCACTCAGTGCTCAAACATGAACTTAAATGTCAGAATTTTGTCAATTCTCCAAGCACTTACATGACTTCTAAAACTGGTATGTTACTACAAGCCAAGTTTACCTGAATGTAAAAGCACTTTTTTTAAATGCACTTTTTTTAAAAGCAAATTTTGCATGAATATAAAAAAAGCCTGAAAACGTGAATGATGTATCCCAAATTACTTTCCTTTCTTAAGTTCATGACTAAGTCACTCTCGTGACTGATATATTTGACTTCCAATTTTTGCACATTAAGGCAAGCCACAGTGACACTGACTTTTGCTAACTTCTGTTGCCTCCCACCACACTTTATGAGAAATTCATAAGCATGCTGCCTGCCTCAGCAGTCAAACCTCCACAGCAAGGCAGCAGAAATGATCATTTTGCCCACAGCTACTTGTCTTGCTCTTCAGGCCCAGATGAGAGCAGGTAGCTACACTACAGCCACACTGCATTTACTGTCCATCACCTCATCAAAGCCACTTTCAGCAACAGGTTAAACTAAGCTACTGTACTGCATCACAGTGTGGGCACATGTTCCTACATCCACTGTTTCTGCTGGAGAGGCAGTACCTGCCAGCCAAAGGGTGGGACCACCATCTGGATATAAAGACTGGGTCAGAACAAAAGCTTAATCAAGCCTGGAGTCTTCTCTGAGAGCAGGCAATGCTAGAGACTGAACAAAACAGTATAATGAGCAGCACTGGTATTCCGTGTTACATCTCCATCTTTGCACTCCCATTTTGAGCTGACATGAATTCTGAGAACTTCTGAGCTGGGCATCACACCCAGCTGACATCTGTCTGTATTTAAGGTCTGGAGGTAACACAAGAGATAATGTGTTACCAGTGTCCCTCGCTGGCCCGTGCATCTCTGTTACCCTGCAGCCCTGTAGATAGCACGTTGCCATCACCACGACTGGCCAAAAGCCTTGCAGCAGGGCTTGCAAATGCTGAACATTTAGGTTTTTCAGGCTTGCTTTGTCTGAACTTCTGTTGACCTGCCTGCAGCTTTGTTTTAGCCTGCAATTAAACTTGGTTCAGCTGTGACGACATTTTTTTCCAACTGCACAGATGTCTATGGCTGATTTGTTTTTATTTCTGTTTATATTTGCATGGTGTCATCATCGTTTCACAACTCACCAGACTGATTTAGTGTAGAAAAATGAAGGCTTGGTATAATAGCAGAGGCTTTCTTGGAGACAGACTTGGAGACATAGGATGGAGTAGAAGCATGGGATAAAAAGAGAGAGGGTACAGAGCTGGCACTTGGAGGGATTGTGGCTATAGCTCACCCATGATCACTTAAAGAACTGCAGACTTAAGTCAGAGCAAAATTGGTTCTAGAGTGATCAACTGTATGTATGGAATCACATACAGTAAAGCTGGACATAACTCAGAGCTGCAGTCCAAAGAAAAAAGAGCCAAGTTTAAAAGCTTGTCAGCAAATATAAAAATGACCCTAAGTGGATCCTAGAGTGGAGAAGAAGAAATTACCAACATGAACATCATATTTCTCAGATATTCAGATCCTTCAGTATCTGAAGTCCTTTGGATGCTGACAACTGCTGAAATGCCTCCACATACCCACCACCAGAATGAAATCACCTCACAGTCCAGAGGGGGAGGAAAAAGATGAGCATTACAGCATGATAGAGGCAGATGCTTTATGTCTTCAACGAATTCAATTGCATAGTTACTTATTGAGACTTTCCCCTATACAGACGCATTATTTCTTCTCCAGTAATTATTGGATCCAGCCAAGTAATGACTCCTGGATCAGGCTGTAATGGCTTTTAATTATAATAACAAGAACTGCTTGTCTTTAAATATAACATAGGTTTCATCTTTGCACTTGTATAAAAAAGATTCTGAGTGTAACAGTACATATGTGGAATTTTGTGCCATTCTTCACTGTTTACATGTACCAGCAAATACTGCGGTCCTGTGCTTTATGAGTTAATTTCTTCAACAGTTAGAAGCACTAATTTTACTGTTTCCAGCCTCTTCAGGTCCCGCAGATCTCCTCTCTACTCTACAGCTTCATTTATAGAGTTTTTATAGACTAGAGATGCAAGAATGAGAGCTAGCCATAAGAGGCTAGTCAGGACAGTTTATGATCATTTGGATAATTTCCACATTACAAGGACTATATATCTGTTTCCACTGAAAACATAATGTGATTGTCTGCCCACAGAGATACCACTCTGTGAATCATGGACATCACTGTAATACATCTTCATCAAACTATTTTTTTTAAAACATCAAATGTCACAAAACTCAACTTTTTAACTTTTAGAATTGAAATAAGCTAGAACTGCTTGACAAAACTAAACAGGACATTATTAAACTCAGTTATCAATAGCTTTCAATCTTTCCTGATTTGAAAATGCCCTGAAAATTTTCCAGTGGAAGAACAAGCTAATTTAAAGCTACTGATTGTGGGTTGTATTCCTCAGTCACTTCCCACCAACTTTATTTGCATAGTTCATGGACAATTTAAAACCATAAACTTAAACATTCTAAGAACTAAACGGCTGTTTCCATCTGCTTAGAGCTACACAAAATATTCACCTAACATTCTAAATTTTTTCCATGCTTGGTCTCAATTTAGAAGCAAATTTGTATTTGGAAAGTGTGAGCAAATGTCTTTCTGGGTATTTTCCAGTTCTGAAAAGGGAAAGTCTATTAATAACTCTCTATATGCAACTAAGAAAGAAAAAAAGGAAAGCAATCTTTTTTCAAGAATGTAATCTTTTTTCAACAAAGAAAACCAAACCAAAACGTAACTGAAACCCTACAGGGCAAATAGTTCTTCATAAAGGATACAGTTACAAACAATTAACACATTTGTTAATCCAAAACAAAGTGAGTTAGGAAAAAAGATCAGTCTGGCATTACCTCTGTGGAAGAAGTCAGGAACCACTGGTTGAAATGAAGGTGAGTAGCCTTGACCTTTTAATACTGAACCAACAACAGTGACAAAGCCCTGTGAAAACCTGGCTACTAAAGGATGATGCAGAACAAGTGATATTAGTGTGTATCCAACAAGCACTTTATTAATTCTTCCATTCTGAATATCTCTGTGGCTAAGTACCTCAGGAGAGATGGCTCTGGGGTAATACAAGATTTCTAAGGAGCACTCTGCAGGCAACGAGCTACTAAATTGCATCGTTATTTTGTCTATGAAATTACCTGAGTGCTAGAGAGTGTCAGGTATGCAGCCTCAGTTCACAATAAAGACTGTAAAAGTCACAAAAATACTGTCCTCTATCCTTCATTTACACTCTACAAGTTATTATATAACCTAAGCCCCATAAATTGTTTGGCTAATTTAAATGATTGGTACTGTAAATTATGATGTTGCAAACAGATGAGTGTTTTCAGACATCCAGAGGGGGTGAGAAGTTTGACTGTACAGTCAGATAGAAGATGCAAAAGTTAACATATTTATTAACATTTGCATGAAAGCATTTATCATGAAACTGCAGCTATATCTGTCTTTTGCAACCGCAGAAAAAATTAGATCACCTGGGAGTGGATAACAGCAGCATCCAAATAATTAGAGTTAAAACATATCCAATTTTTCTCCCCAGTAACAGTCTCCAGGCCCATCCTGCATAAGTAAGAATAGAATTTATAAACACTTATCCAAATGGATTTTCCTAATGTGTTCTGTTATGTTATAGAAGGACTCCTTAATGTATCAAAATTACAACTCAGAATGCAGGATTCAACACAGAAAAATATACTGTGAATTTCTCCTCAGTTCTAGAAAACCAGTGACTATGTGGTAATTGCCCTGTCTGTTTTCCAGGCACTTTTACAAACCAAAATAATTTCAGTTCTCATGTTCAGATTTTCCTTTTTGATCACTAATATGGAAACTGACCTCAGGACAAGAGATATCTTACTCCTTTTGTGCTAAATGACTTCAAAGCCAAAAACATTAAGTTACAACATGCCAGTGTCATCTCTGTAGTGATGGATGCAGCTGGATGCAGAAGAGATCTTTCCTATTCTGTGAGGCTCCTATTCAGCAAACTGATTTAGTCTAGCCTAATGAAAGATGTCTTGTAAAGGATGCCAAGTACTTATTGGTACTTCTTGGTGCTCCTAGGGAAGGAGAAGAAGTACAGTTTTTAAACAAGACCCACAAAGAGCGGCACCAGATGACTGGAGCTGCACTGGGACAGTTACAAGCTGCTTTAAGACTTCATGAGACATTTTTTGTCTGCACTTGCCTCTTCCCTTCACTGCATAGCAAGATATCCAAACTCTCAATTTCAGACAAGCGGGTGTACAACCAAGTGCATTTCTCCAGCTCCTAAAATTGAATAAATATCAACAAGCACATAGTAAAACACAATCAACTGAAACCACTCATTCCTACTGCTCTGGGCATCTGTTTTGTCCTTTGTACCCATAACCACTGCCCTTCAGCTTGACTTTTGCTCCCAGCAGAGCTTCCTTAAAAAAACAGTCCTCAAAACCTTTTTCTTTCAGTTTTTTCCTCCTTCCATAGCAAACACTGAAAGCATTTATCTCCCAGCCTTCCTTCTCAAAGAAATAGACCCTATATGGCAGGGTTGATTTCATAACTATTACTTAACCCATCAAAGCAAATGGGTTAACACATATAATCCATTGTTTGAGGATAAAATGCACCAACAGGCACCACACAAAACAATACTAATTTGTCATACTTCGAATCCAAAATAGAAGAAGCTTTTCTTCTGGTAGTATATGTTTTTCAAAGCTGATTCATGGAGAAATATCAGGAAATTATTAAAGTTTTTTATTATTATTAAAGTAATTCAGAAACTAAATTCTACTTGTCAAATTATTGATATGTGCCACATGTCTAAATATTCACAAAGTAGTTTTTTCAGATTTTTTCTTCAACAGCCATTTAAGTACACAGTTAAAGAACTCATCCTTGAACTAGCAAGGATGAGCAAAGAGCTCATCTGTTTGATAATGCATCATTGTTGACTTTAAAAATTTTGTATTATCCTCTACCTTATTGTTAAAAATATGAAAAATGCCCTTAATGTGTAATTCCTATTTTTACCTAGTTCCTATTTCTACAGCCTACGAACTACAAAACAATAACAGAATAAAGCAGTGATGATTTTCTTTTTTTTTCAGTAACAACAGAAACATCAAAATCACTATGTTGATAAATAATTGCAATTCTATGCCAAGTTTAAATCTCGTTAGACTGGCATGTGAAGATACTCATTACTCTTCTGCTAAAATATTCAAAAAATACAATGAAAGAATTTCAGAGCAGCAAATGAAACTATTTATACATTTATATAAACAATTAGAAAGTAAAACTTTCTTTCCCAATAACAGTGGATGGTGGATTTTGCTGCAAAATATAGCATTGCACAAAACAGACTGCAGTCTGATTGTTTACCATCTTTTCTGTATTTCCACTACCAACAGATTACTACCATGACATTTCAATGATTAATTTGACATATTTCAACTTGTTTTTTACATCTTCTTTCCTAAAGCTGTTACTTTATTTCTGTAAGGAAGTTGTTAATTTTTTTTTCCTTTCTTAAACGTTATTACATGTCCTTCATAGTAGAATTATAGAGTTCCTGTATTAACCTGGGCTCAAGCATTTAAAAAAACCCATAATATATAGAATTATAGAGTTCCTGTATTAACCTGGGCTCAAGCATTTAAAAAAACCCATAATATATAGAATTATAGAGTTCCTGTATTAACCTGGGCTCATGCATTTAAAAAAAACATAATACATGAAGACTCACAGTTATTTAAGAAATAAAGCAGTAGAAAAATATTTTAAAGGAGTGTTTTCCTTAAGTTTCTGTGTCAGTTTAGCTAGCGAGAAAGCTTCCCTTCTCTCTATACTGAAGACAAAGTCCCTACTCTGTACTTCAAACCAAAATGAAAGCTTTTTAAAAATGAAAATCAAAGCTAGCTCACACTTGTTGCTTTGCCTCCCATAAAAATCATAGTTGGTGCCTTATGGATTCAGTTTAAAAAGCCAAGTCTTGTTCATCTAGTACTAAGAAGACTAAGGGATCGGTCATGTTTATTAGGTAGAGTCTGGGTCAATTTGTAGGATGGGATAAACAAACTTTAAGAGTGCCAGCTGAATAACAAGAAAAATACCTCAAGGTGGAGATTACAAATTTCTGAAAAATCGCAGAGTCATTGCAATAGGTTGGAAAAGACCTCTAAGATCCAGTCCAATCACTAACCCAGCAGTGCCATGTCCACCACTAAACCATGCCTCCCAAGTGCCACATCTACAAGTCTTTTAAATACCCCCAGGGATGGTGACTCAACCACTTCTCTGGGCTGTTTGTTAGAGTGCTTGGCAACCTTTCTAGCTAAGAAATTTCTCCTAATACCTAATCTAAACCTCCCCTGGCACAACTTGAGGCTGTTTCCTCTTGTCTTTTCACTTATTACTTGGGAGGAGAGGCCAATCCCCACCTGGCCACAACCTCTTTTCAGGTGGTTGTAGAGTGCCAAGGTCTCCCCTGAGCCTCCTTTTCTCCAGGCTAAACAGCCCCAGCTCCACCAGCTGCTCCTCACAGGAGCTGGGCTCCACACCCTTCACTAGCTCCACTGCCCTTCTCTGGATGTGTTCCAGCCCCTCAATGTTCCTCCTGAATTGGGGGGCCCAGAACTGAGCACAGGATTTGAGGTGTGGCCTCACCAGTGCTAAGTACAGAGGAACAATTCCTGCCCTGGTTCCTGCTGGCCACACTATTGCTGATCCAGGCCAGGATGCCATTGGCCTTCTTGGCCACCTGGGCACACTCTGGCTCATGTTCAGCTGCTGTCACCACCACCACCTCCAGGTCCTTTTCCACTGGGCAGCTTTCCAGCCACTCTGCCCTCAGCCTGTAGCACTGCCTGGGGTTGTTGTGACATAAGTGCAAGACCTGGCACTTTACCTTGTTGAACCTCAGACTTTTGGCACTGGCCCATCAATCCCACTATCCCAAGATGCTTCCAGGACACTATACCAAACCTATATAGGCACATAACTGGAGTTTCCACCACACTGTTTTTCTCTACATCTCCACTTTGAATTTTTGGCAGTATTTGGCAGCTGCCTGGGAGAGCTCCAAAAACCACTTTGTCTCAGATCACAGCACATTTGACTGAAGGAAAGTCTCCAAAGTGAATATGCACAACCACAAGTGAAAATGCCTCCACTTAGAAACACCAGATCAATGTTCAAAAGTCACAGTAAAAATAGCTCAGTGTTAATAGCTGAGCAGCACTTTTAAAACTCTTTCTCCTTCTTTGCTCATGTTAAAATGGAGAAAAGGCAAATCTGTCATTTCAGACAGCTTATTACTAAAATGTTTTCAAAGACAGTATGTTCCTACAAGGGTCTTTCAGATTACCTTATCTTCTCATTCTAGACATTTCTGGAGTTAAAATTTAGCAGGAACTGCATTAAGTGTTTTTAATAAAGTTTTTTAATAATGAAATTACAGAACAATCTTGAACATAAATATTCCACAAGGTATATATATATTCTTGTTTCAAAACAAAATCAACATAAACACACCTCAAGAATAAATTATCTCTATCATGCCTGACTACAAACCCCCGAAATACCTTGGCAAAATTTATTTTTAGTTTTTATAGCATATATTCTGTCCTAACAGCAAACATACTATTAAAAATAACATGATAGAATATGCAAATAAGTTGGAACAACCTTCTATCGTGTACTGCACACAGCTCAGCAGAGACAGAGTTCACTAGTTCACGTAGTTTTGTTGTAAAAAAATATTTAGGTTTTTATTACTGTTTAAGAATCTGCGTGAACAAAGCATAAGGACAGTGTTTACCTTTATTAAACACCATGCTATGAAAAGGTTAAGCAGGAGGTACAGTCTTTTGACGGGATTCACTTCACTGAACTGTACTGAAGTCAAACAAAATAGGCAACTAGATAGAACCGAATAGGGAAGGATAGGAATCTTCAAACGGTAATTTTTTCTAACTTTCAAACAGCTATCTTAAGAGACTATGAAACAAGATTAAATTTGCATTCCAGCATCTCATGTTTAGTAATGATCTACAACAGTAGATTGTGCTTATTTGATCCACCACCACCCCCTCACCCCCATTTCCACACACAAAGAACCTGGGTTTGCTGGAAATTCTTCTGTTTCTTCTTCTTCCCCAATATGACTGCGAGATATTTTTTCCTGAAATTTAGAGGTGGGTTCCCTCAGACCTTATAATCTTTTCTTTTCCAGAAACATCTTCAAGTGATGTTCTTCCAGCTTTTCTGGGCATCTCTTTAAGTTACAGACATACAGGCCTGAGATGCTCCAAGTTTTGTCTCTCAGGAAAAGGCTTAGACAGATTTTCAAAATAAACCCCCAGTTTGCTAGCCAGAAAAACATGACTTGGAGCTAAGTAAAACCTAGAACACAGGGGAAAATAAAAAGCTATATATAAACTGGGAGAGATTCTAAATCTAAGGTAGTTGACCATGACTCTAATAAAAAATAAACCTGAAAGAGCCCTGACACATTTTCACACTTCTCAATCCCCCCCTCGTCATCCCTCCTCTTGTACTGTCATTCAAAGCACTCTGTTTCGAACAGAACAGCCCCCTTCCAAACTACTGACAATTCCGAGCATAAACAGAGTTTCTCCATGGTGGCAACTTTCCAAGTAAGGACTGTGAGATCATCATACAATTGTTTTTACCACAGAATTATAACAACTTAGTACCACTAAACAATAATTAATTACAAAGCAGAAGGAAATAAAAAAAGAGAAGCCATACTAGTCTCTCCTGATATTTCTCGGCACTTAAAAACCTCAGAAACCCAGGCTGAGCCCTTATTAACGACCAAATAACTAGAGAATTAACATAGTGCTGCCAGAAGTACATTAAAATTTCTTCTTGCTGTGGTACTTTCCTCCTGCTATTTTATGAAGATTTCTGGTAAAGAGCAACCCGATCAATCTCTTAATAGCTGGCAAAGCCAATTAGGGCAACTCAGGATTTGCAACAGAGAAGAAAGCACATTACTCACCCTTGCTCAAAAGATTCAACTCCTTTTTGAGCCCAGTATTAGGACAAACCAGCATCCAGGGAAAGGGCAGCCCTTCACTAACATACAGTTTTAAATTTCAGTGTTTGCCAAACTAAGGAGGTATCTGGGGCAAGGGCTGTCACTGACTGTAAGTGCTGCACCCATCACTTGTCACTATAGGCACATCAGGGATCTACAACCACAGTTTTCACTTCTGGGCAAGCTTTTCTCTGAGTGGTCATGAGTTTGCTATCCAGCAGTCAGCTTCTAAATGTATCTTTGTCACAGGCTAAGCTTAACATGCCTTTGTCCAGCCCTGCAAATCCACTCAAAGCCTGATTTATCACACAGCTTTCCCTGTGCCATGCAGGGGAACTGCAGGACAATACAGCAGACAGTAAGCATCACACTCTGTAGGAGTTATCAAAGAGCACAAGCTGCCAAACAGCCTAAGTCCAAAGAATCCAAGCAATCATCGACCTTCATAAATCTTTAAGCTTGTCCCTAACTGTACATAAAGCATTCTCCTACTGACTATGTCATGTATTATGCAATTATCACTATGCATTCTGTGTTGGTTAAATATTTTATCCACATGCTAGGTGAACGCACAAACTCAATCAGTAAGACATGCCACACATTCAGTTCACATCACCTCTAAATCACACAAGTAGACACTTCTGGTTTGGTATGATAATCTCCCTATAGTACCATAATGTTGCACATAGACCTGCATCAGTCGTCTGATGATCTGCAGATGTCCTGCTTGTTGGCTATCACCTAGCTGATACCAGTCACATTTCAAAGCTCCCCATAACTCCAGCAGCAGAGCTGTGGCAATTACATTTCCCATTTTATCAGTCTTCCTGACATATCCAACACATATCTCAGTCTCTCAGTCTCCTCTTGTAATAAAAGTACTTTGATCATCCCTGCAGTTTTTCACAGAATGGTTTGGGTTGGAACGGACCTTAAAGACCAACTAAACCTGCCATGGGCAGGGACACTTTCCACTAGACCAGGCTGTTCAGAGCCCCCTCCAACATGGCTTTGAATACTCCCAGGGATGGGGCAGCCATAGCTTCTTTGGGCAACCTTTTCCAATGTCTCACCACTCACACCATAAAAAATTACTTCTTCATATCTCATCTAAATCTACACTCTTTCAGTTTTCTCTGTCTCTATTACATACTGAAGTTTCTCAGATACTGCAAGAAGTGTTGCACACTTATGCTAGATCAGGTCCCAGCCCAGATGCACCCAGCTGAGATGCCCTCCCTCAACTGGAAATGCCTCTTTTTGACATTTGCCTGTACCCCATACATAATTTTTATGATGGTGTCAAATTGACAGACTAAAAACAAACTTGAACCCACTTACCCTCATATAGGCCTTTCTCCTTCAAAATCTTCCATTGCTGAACTCCCTCTTCATAGGAAAAGTTGTTGCATTACTTCCTAAGCTGAGGCTGTAGCACCATCCAGTTTCAGGCATTCAGCACTGATGCCAGAGTCAGGTGCCCAGGCTCTGTTAACAGTCAAGACAGAAAGCAGGAGTTGGATGCCTAATTAAAAATCTGCCTCTTTCTACTGATTACATAAGACTGTCATACTGCTAATTTTGACACCAAGGTTAAACTGGGTAAGAGAATTCATGACAGTGTGTGGCCTGACACTTTGCCGGGTTGAATTCCATCCCTTTAGTATTATCTAATTGCCCAATTAATTTTATAGTCACTCCATCTAAAACTGCACACTAGAAATTAACATCCTCCTCTCATCCACAAGTTTCAACAGCCTGCTTTCAATACAGCATGCCAACAATATCAATTCCAGAAAAAAACAAAACAAGCAAAAAAGCCTCAAGAAAACTAAACAAGTCAACTCCCAGAGAATAATTCATCACATATATCTACCTCCCTCTGTCTCTCCTATGTCAGTTCTTTGGGTGCATTTACAGTTCTTACACTAACCTAATCTTCCTTCACCTTGAACAGTATTTTTGATGCAGCACCATGTTAAAGGGCTCAGTAGAATCCAGAGAGACCAGATCTAGCCCATTTATTTTTCTAGAAAACCTACTTTCTTATTAAAAAAAGATACTAGGCCAGTTTGACATGACCTATCTTAGAAAAATAGATTGTGTTTCATCCTCCCTCCACTCAACTCCCATGTCTTTAATTATTTATTCCTTAAAAAAAAAACTTCTAAGGTTATTAGGGTCCAATTAACAAGCCTGAAGTTGCCAAGGTCATATTTTCCATATATATGAAATCCAATAGTATGAGTAATAAAAATCCTCTAAATAATCTTAGTAATGGATCTATATTTCAATCATGTATAAAAAAGGTACCATTAAGAAATTCTCAGATTGGAAAGTCCCAATGGAGCAACTTAATATTCAGTACAATTTCTTATATTCACAAACTGTTGAATACATTCACGTAGGCTTTTTGATTACTTGGGTCACTTGAGCATGCAACATCTGGAAAAGCTTCTGTTATAAGGCATGATGATTTTCTTGATAATATTCAAAAGCTTTTTAAAATAATAAATACACTATTCATTTCAAGAAACTGTTAACATGCTGTAAGAATTTTTGTTGTTGTTATTTTTCTTCCTCTTGTTTCAGCATTTTGGTATCTCAACCAGCTTTACATAAAAATGCAAAACGAAACCCTTAAAAGCACAAAACATTTCCTTAGTCTGCAATTTTAAGCTTTTTCTCTGACCCACTTTCGCATTTCTCTGCCTTGAGCTGAAAGTAATCATCTCGTTAAAAGGTAATATTTGTATATGTTACCTCCTTCAGACAAATCTGGCCCAAATTTTAATACACTCACTTATTGGTTCATTCTTCAAACAGCAAAAGTGTGAGTGGATCTTGGTGCTTTAGAAGTAGGTTTGTAGCTGCCTGCACATGTCACATGATAGTCAAAACAGGCAAGCAGTTAAGATTTCTTTTGAATATCATGGCTAAAAATGTCTAACTATGCTAAATTAATAACTATGGGCCAACCAATAGGAGGGGTAGAAGTGGGAGGGCAGGCACCAATCTCTTCTTTTTGGTGACCAGTGACAGAATTCCAATGGAATGGCATGAAGCTGTGTTGGTAAGGTTAGGTTGGCTATTAGGAAAAGGTTCTTCATCCAGAGGGTGGTTGGGCACTGGAACAGGATCCCCAGGGCAGTGGTCACAGCACCAGCCTGACAGAGTTCAAGAAGCATTTGGACAACGCCCTCAGGCACATGGTGGGATTCTTGGGGCTGTCCTGTGCAGGATCAAGAGTTGGACTTCATGATCCTTGTGGGTTCCTTCCAACTCAGGTGATCCTATAATCAAATAAATTCTGGTTCAGCAAGGCTGAACTGAGCTTAGCAAGACTAAGCTTAGGGGTAGCACATGAGCAGACATATACCCATAAGCTTCAGTTCCACTGAAACAAGCAGAAAAGTTAAGATTTCTCCTGGTGTAGATTTAAAGACTGACCTAACTCTTTTGGGAGAACTCAGATCACTGACAATTGCTCCTGACTTTACCAAGGGCTGCAGATCCTCAGTGTCTACAAAGGACTCCTATTGAGACGTTCGACTTCAGAAAATTTTCCCTGCCCTCCCCAAAGTTATGAAAAATCCTGCACTAAAGTAAAAAATAACTATGAGCTTATTCTGCTATTTAGTCTTCAGAGAGGAGCATGCTAGCAATGCCTCAGTCTGAAGCAAACTGCAGATTTTTTGTCTTTTATTGCAGTGCTTCAAGCTATTGCAGTCCATATGTATGGAGACTGTACAGAGTGTTTACAAGTGTTTGTACTGCACTCCAGACCTTTTGATATGGGGAAGTCTGTACCTGAGGACCCACACAGTCTATTTCTATCTTATCTCCCTAGCTAAAAGGAAATACTAATGAAGTAGGAAATTATCCATATGTAGAGTTTTCAAGAATTAAAGTAGCATGGTAGGCAGCTGGTTTAGAAGGTTGGTTTAGATGGTTCAGATTGTTAATTCTCTCAGTATGTTTTAGTGAAACAATTATTACTGAAACCCTCACTATTATTCTGTGGTAGTTCATCTATGTATCTCCCAAGGACAGTACTGAGATTATTAACAATTAGGTACTGGACATTTTGTAATCTAAACATTGTAACAGCTTTATAATTAGAATGCAAACACAGGAGTAAAATTAATGTTATTGAATTGAATGCAAGCTTGGACAGGATAAAGTTCTGAAGACTTTAACAGGCTTGATGTAAGAGTAGAATTTAATTCCAGAAAACGCTCCATTTTTGTGCTTGCACAGAACATAATACAGACAAAATATTTATAAAAAGAGACAGAAGGCATAAGAAAGAACCAAAGTAATAGTTCAGAGATCACTGTCATTTCCAGACACTTAAAACCTTTGAAATTCTGCCTCTGCCTTCTCTCTGTGCCCTCTTCAGCTGTTCTCATTAGCTATGTGACATCATATCCTCTTACTCTTCTTTCTTTCCCTCTCCCTGGATTCAAGCTCTATTCAACACCATTACACCTTAGTGTAACATATTATTCAAATTCACTCTTCATCTTTCCACTGCTAAAAGCCATGTTTAGCACTGTATACTAAAGCCAGCAGTCAGAAAACCCTCTAATGGAATACAGAATATTACAGAAAGGCCAAGCACCACACATTATGCAATGACTGCACATGTAGTTACTGCAATTATACATGCCACATTGGCATGGGGCATGAATCAATCTAACATTAACAGGAGGATGATGAACATTCTGCTCTAAGAAACAAGACCACTGCACATTTAACACAGCCACGCAGTTACACATGGCCTGCCCTGCATTTATATTTTACAAACTGGCGAGAAGGGAAAAAGCACAAAATAGCAAATGGTGGTGGTTTTTGCTAAAAAATCCCCATAACAACAATAATCATAAAGCAGCTTGCTGTGCTTATATTAATGATCACCTCTCCTTAGTCAGTCACCCATGCTGTTTGTGTACTCATCATCTACACCAGTATATACTTCAGCAGGGCACATTTTCCAGATATGTCACCCTGTCTTATACATAATTAAGGAGCCTTAATCAAAAAAATTATTTGGAGCTTTACATATGCAACATGGAGTTTGACTCCTAATAAAGAAGCCACTAAATCTACATCAGTGAAAAGAAAGTATGCACCAAAATACCAAGCAAGCAGGCAAACAGAAGTGGTGGCATTCTCTTTCCCTTTCTCCTATTTTATCTCTGGATCCACTTTAACACAAAGCTTCAAGCAGGTAGTGTAATCTGACAAAATATGGAGTGAGTTACACAGCCAGGGCCATATTTGAGAAACACTTAATTAGGATGATATGCTGTCCCTGTAGGGGAGCCCCAAATGCGGGCTTTTAGCTCTATTATTATGGATTTCTTTGCAAGTGTGGAGACAGACCCCACAGAGGAGAAGTCATAGCTATCTTGGGGTAGAATGACAATTTTTTTTTTAATTTCTTCAGCAAGAAGCAGCATTGCATTGGATGGAGACGAAGGATTGCCTCAGGCATTTCTTTTCCAATGAAGACAATGATTAACAAGAGAAAGAAAGATAGCATGAATTACTAGTATTACTGCAATTCCTTTAAAATCACAATACAGCTACAGGGTCTGGCAATGCTAATTTGCTGCTGGCAACTTTATCCTGACCTTCTTGGGATGGAGAAAGAACTGTAATGCATGCCTGATTCCCAAGCTGTTCTTCACTGGGCAGTTCAAGACAGTGAAAGGAAAAAAAATTATACATAAGCCTCTAGAGCATTCTGTTGTGCACTCTATTCCATTCTGCCCCAATTAAATAACTAAGCCCACGGTATCGACCATTTGCTTTAATTTCAGATGTAGGCATAATCACGGCAGCACACCTCTCTAGACTTTTCAGTAATTGATTCTTAGTCTGCAGTAAGACACACATTTAACACAAGGAAAGCAATGCTGCAGCAGAAAGTGCATCTGCTGACTTTGTCTGCTTGATCTTACAATTTGATCTCCCTTAGCAGGAGCAGGGGAATAACATCTCTGAGAAGTCAATACTGCTCACCATTGACTCTACTCCACCATTCATTATTTGCTGAACTCTGTAAAAGGGCACTGAGAGCACTATACCAGGGACAAGGACATTGAGGTCCACCCTCAATTTCTACATGCAATCATAAGCATCACATTTGACCAAGAGCATCCTGTTTCACCTCTCACTACCTCCTATTCCCACACCAGCAAAACTTCCTGCCTCTACCAGAAGACTCATTTTATTAGTCTGCTTCATACTGCCTTGCAGTTCAGGCCACATCCCCCATCTCATCAGCATATGTGGCCCAACTCCTCTTACTCTCTGGAATATCAGAAGCAGCTGCTCAGCTCAAAACACAGCTGCTCTGCACACAGGAAGCAAGAGGAGTCATATGACTGAACTTTGCTTGGAAACGAGTGGCCAAGAGTCTTCTCACTTCTGTTAACAGGAGCTCCACCAGGACAGAGATTTCTCTCTCAGGACCCAGGAATGTGACCATCAGCCTCTTCACCCTGCCACACCACAGAACATAAAGCAGCTCTTTCACTGTGGAGAAGCAAATACTTGACAAATGTCTGTGAAGTGCCCAGCAGGGCTCAGTTTGCACTCTGAAGGATAGTGCTTTATGCTACAGCAATGCTCAACGACAGGCAGACCTGCCTTCTTCCATCTCTAGATGTTTAAGGAGAAAAACTAAAGAAAGGCTGGTTTGTTCCTATGGTAGAAACAGGTAACAAATATTGGCTTTCAGCATAGGCTGTACTTTAAACCTCATAGACTTCCAGAAACACATAATTTGTCCAAACATATATATCCTACTGTCACTAGCTATCGAACTTCCTCATCTTCTGCAGGCAATCAAATAAGAACAGAAAACCCCTGGCCAATATAATCAACTACTCACAAAACAAACCATGGGGTAAAAGCATGCAGCTGGTACCAGAACATTGAATCTTGTCAGTGCTTCATTATTTCCAAGGCTGAAGTTCCTTTAGATTTCTCTGCCCCTAATTCACGATGAATCTTTGAACCCTTTCCTTCAGTGTCAACGGATTATCACACACTACAGTAGTAATCACTAAAATTATCTTACCTTCCTCCAGTTTTCACAAATGAAATTCAGCATGTGTATCCAGTTCTTTTTTTAATGAAGTCTGAAAGACATAAAAAGGAGAAATTATTTCTGCCTGAATCAATCCAAATAAACAGGCTAGTAGAATAGGATTTTAATTTTGGGGGAGGAGGGGCAGTAAGTAATAAGTATAGGAACAAAACCGCTAAAAAATCAGAGAAAAATGCTGAGTGTTAATATTTTATAACACAGCTTCTCTATCATTTGAAACAAAAATTTTTCATTCAGTTTCACACCTTCACCTCTTTATTCACACTCAGAGAACAAAGTCTGTATAACTGGGAGGTAGCAAATAACTCTGTGGATCAAATTTTTTATCTTAAGGTCAAAACATTTCAAGTAGTATGCTTTCCAGTATAATTTTTAACCTGAAATATCTACCATTTTGCTTCAACAGAGCATGTTAGAAATCTTTGACTGTGGTACCATAAAACTGTGGCAAGTTACCAGGTTCCTATGTGGAGAAGACACTTCTCTATTAAAATGTACAGATGTGGCAACTATATAAATATATACAGTAAGATTAAGAAAGTTAAATCCTTAATTCACAGAAAAATGCAGTCATAAGCAAAGCACTCCTCAAAACATTAAACTCAGGAAATATTCATACATAAAGCAGTGTTCAAACGCATGATTCAATAATCAAGGTGGAATTCATCAGGTTACAGCAAAACTAACAAAGGAGAACCAGGACTGAAGTAAAAGAAAGAAGTTAAAAAGTACTAAGATAAAACAGCACACTACAGACTAACAAGAACTTCTGCTACCAATTGGGAGCTTATCAGTTGAAAAAAACCAAGAAGAAAGAAGGCCTTCCAGTCAGATAACACAGCCACAAAAAGAGAGATACTTCACTAGGGTGTACCAGCCAATGTGCTCCTGTTGCTACAAGAAGCAGCAATGAAATTAAGTCAGAAACACTTGCTACAACAAGCTGGACACCATCCAGGTCAGCCTGCAACACACAGAGAAAGGCTTGTGCAGACAAGGAAGAGCCACCTTCTGCAAAAAGACTTAAACTCAGCAAAGTGAAAGCTGAGATGAGTTACAATTTGCTCTTCAGAGATACATCACAAAGGCTTTCGCCACTGGGGTGAAAAAAAGTGTTAAGATAAAGAGGATGTTAATGAAGTAACAAACCTAAGCTGAAAAATAGCAACGAAGAAAGACACTTTAGCCAAAGGTAACCTTGTTTTCCATATAATAGGAGTGTTATGCCAATGTTGTAACTAGACTTAACAACTCAGGAAACTGCATTCAGCCCTGTGCTTTCAGGGACCCACCAGCAAAGCATTGAAAACTTCTTACAAAATTATACCTCTTCATAGAAGTGGCCTGCAAAGCAGCTTAGGTTTTGCTCTCTTTTCATTGTCCAAGGTGAAGGCAGAACAAACTTGAGGTCACATCTACGACAATCAGTTCAGATGAGAAGTTACAAAGCATTCAATTAACCCTGGCTTTTTGTCCTCCAGGAGGACAGAGACATCTAACATTACATGGAGCTCTTTTCAGGGTAAGTATGACATTCAAGTTATCAAAAATTAGTCATACACTATTTAAAATCATTTTTATATTG
This sequence comes from Rhabdornis inornatus, assembly GCA_013397075.1. Classification (NCBI taxonomy): domain Eukaryota; kingdom Metazoa; phylum Chordata; class Aves; order Passeriformes; family Rhabdornithidae; genus Rhabdornis; species Rhabdornis inornatus. Next base: position 615,409 of record VWZS01003631.1, read on the forward strand.
GCAAATTCAGTTGCAAAGTTCCTATTTAATATCCTTTATAACTTCAACTGTATTTATTTACTATGGTTATTTTTTAATTTTTCCACTCTAAAAGCAGGGCAAGTGCTGTGAAAGCTCCTAGATACTACGAAGGCTACTCCCAAGGCAAGTCATTGCCAGTCACAGTCACAAGATCAAGGGCTGATACTGTGGACCTACTACACTAAAATCCTGTAATATACTGTATCACCATTCACCTTCAGGACATCTAATATAAATACTTAAACCTGGTAACCTGGCAGTTATTATTTATTTAATTTAAAGGAAGAAATTAAAATGGCAGAGATGATAAAGGAATCTAAAAATTATATTTACAACACTGTGACAAAAACCAGATTAGTTCTGTGGAGACATGCAAATCCTTTTCAACTTATTGGCTTAGCTTATGTATCTGTAAAATAGAGACAAAGCGACCCAACAACTACATGGAGCTTCTTTGCTGCCAAGTTATATTTGTAACTTGCTCACTATCTTCAGCAAGTCACACCCATCTTGCAAAGCAACACTGAGATTAGTGATGTGTTTTAAAATCAGCCCATCAGTGAGATCTTAAAAAAACCTTTCAACTTCTGCAGAGAAAGCAAGACCTACCTACCAATGATACACAGAAAAGTGGCTATCACCAATCTCTCTGCGAGTTCTGACCTCCTGAAGATGCTCTCCTGCTCTGCACCCCCTTCTGAAAGCAACTTTGGGTTTTCAACTACATTTCTAGAGGCCATCTTTAAGTTCTCCTCTTTGACACAACCACAGTTTTTAATTGCACTCCAGTTCTGTTGCACTTTGGTACCTGATTAAGAACAACTGAAGTGCAGTTTTAGCCATAACAACTAAACTAAAGACCAGCAGCATATGCCCAGGTATCACATTCCCAGAGATGCCAATGGCACTTGCAGATGAACGATTCTAACTGGGCACCAATTCAAGCCACCCTTTTCACCCCACATTGTAAATTTTTAAAATTATATTGCCCTGTAATAGCAGTAAAATGATAGCAGAGTGTGGTGATGTACTACTGTACACTGCATCAAAGGTCTTTTAAGGTCAAAGGTCAAAGGACCTCTTTACATGTTTGCCTTCTGTCTCTGGCCTTTTGCATTAAGACAGCTTCAATACAGAAAAAAAACCCATTCTATTAAAGACTGCAGCATGGTTTTGCTTAATTAAAACCATTCAGAAATTGTTTTGCAATCAACTGATGATGGCAGTTCAAACCTTAGAGCTTGCTGCCAGATTTTAAAAGCCATTCAGATCCTTCACCGTCAGGAAAATGTTATATAGTGAGGCTTTTTCTCTCTCCAATCACTTACACTTGCATCCAGGGTTACCACATAAACTAAGGAAAACATCAGTTTTCAAATCTACCAATCCATTATTCCAAAGTACTGCAGAAAGTGAAGTGCATGACACTATTTTCTGTAGAAAAACATCAGTGTAATAAAAACCAAACATAAAAAATAACAGAGAGTATATTATACACGCTCCCACTGGAAATCCCTCACTTTCTCCTCCATGTTCCCTTCTTTCTTTCTGACTCACTGCGTCAGCTAAATCATTCCAGGAAGGAAGGCACAACTAACACTTTTCCTTTGCAATCAAATGTGGTGTCAACACCTCTGAAAGGTACCTGCAACCCATGATACCAGGTGTGATTTTGTCTATTAGTTAATCAGGGAAAAACAGAGCTACTTTGACTGGAGGTTAGCCTTGATATATTTTGTCCAGGTTCAGTTCAACAGATGTGCTATTCCCTCGAGAGCTGTGCCAATCTAAACTGCTGTCTCCCATTGCCTGTCCTCTCTTTTCGCCTCCTTCTGTCTGTCAGCAAAATGGCACATGTTGGTATAACCTAAACGCCTTTAAAAAAAAATTCCACACCACATCAAAAGCAAACAAACAAAAAAAAAAGACTCCACCACCCCACCCCACTTCTCACCAGAATGCTTGGACTGAAAAAAAGAGCAAAATAGAACACTTTGCAAAAGGTACAATGCAAAACCAAAGCTCTCTAAGAAGCTCAGGATGGGGAAGGACTGTTTGCTGATAATGCTGGCAAATTTGAGGAGCAAGAACCTCTGCAATGTAAAAGAAGCTGAGGATGAACCACACAACAGCAGAGCTGCAAACTAATGCTCATTCAAAGTAAGTTGTTAGACCTGGTGTAGCTCAGAAAATATTTCCTGTAAACATATTTTAAAGGCTCAAGTTTCCAGTAATCAGCCTACAAACACAGGCAGCATGGTCTTTTTCTAGCAGACAGAAGATAGAAAATACTGTGTGTCCTGCTATGCTCTGTCTGATCTCCTTTGCTTTGGGGCAAATAAAATACTGCATTGTCTAAACTCTCTTACAACTATATATGATTTCCTGGATTCTTACTTCATTCCCCATTTTGAAATACCAGTTTACAGGAAATATAAGAACATAAAGAAGATAAACTCGCTTCATTCTGAGCAAATCATTACTGTGATCAATATGGCACCTCTTTTTGCAGTACTTACACAAGACACTATCACCATTACACCAAAATATACCCTCCAGAAAAAGAGTAAACTTAACTTGTCTTCATCTCAATTCCCCAGAATTATTTCAGATTCACTCGCATTATGTATGCAACCTGTACTGTGCACATTAGGTACACAACATTAAAATTTTATCTATTCTCAGCTCCTGGTTGTGAAGAAATAAAACACATGTCTGCAACTCTATCTATCACTTGTTTGCAGCAGTGCTTTAGCGTTCCTAATGCTAGCCTGTGTTCCTGAAGGACTCACAACTACTTGTTGGGCAGAAACAAAGGTACAATTTACCTTGCTCTGCACCTGATTTTTATGAAAAGAAAATCAGAGAATACAGCAATACCTCCCCTGATTGAATACACAGAGTCAGAACCCAGAGTATGACCCAACAATAGGTCCATTCCTCAATACTGTCAAATACACACCTCCACAAAGTCAGTCTAGATGAAGAGTGCAAAATGGGAAGTCAGGAAGAGAAGATTACAAAAGACAGTCTCAAGGTCAAAGGGTTTGCACAAGTAGACCCTGTATTTAATATTCTATTTTACATACTAAAGAGAAGACATGGTTTGATTTCATAAGCATTACTGACCCAACCATCTGCTAGGTGTTTATCCAAAAAAGATGAAGGGACACCCAGGACCATGGTGCACCAACTGTGAACAGTTTTGCAATAGTGTTGACAGTAAATGAATGGTGTCCAGTATCGAAAATTCTTACTCTCTTCTTTCATTTATTCTATCATTGTCATAGTAAGACACATTTTACTTAGCTACCAAATGCCCACAACGCCTCTCCCTTTTTTTATCATGGGAGGCAATGTTTTCAAGCTAGATAATATTTTGCTGTAAAACTAAACATCTAAGGAACAATGGCTGGAAATTATCTTCATGCAATATAACCAACTGATAATTTTCTGAGGATATTCAGTTTTACACAAATTCCCAAGATATGGAGACATTAAGATGGGTTTTCCTTACTGCACTGACATTGTAATGTTCATTTTATGAGCCCTCAAATGGAGCTTGAGAGCTCATGTAAATGGGAGCATTGGGTATTCCAGCTATGAAACATATAGTACAATATGGAGAAATCTAGGCTGCATTATTAACGTTTCATATAATAGTCACGTTTACTGTGAAGGCTGTTTTCTCAGAAATGTGAATCACAAAGGAAAAGGGGAAAAAATGCAAGTTCTAGGGAAGTTGGGAAAGAAGTCATACTTTCAAAAAATAAATGCTGCACACTGTAACATTCTTCCTTCATCAGCTATCACAGCCTTCCCAAATGCCTCTTTGACACCTAACTCCTCAGCAATCTTTTAGATGTCTGCAAATGTTGCTAGTGACAATAAAGCATTTTGCTAGGAATAAAAAGCTCTTTCCATTTATCCTTACTCAAGCCTTGCTCATGACTGAAAGGGGGATCAAATCTTCACACAAATTGAGTCAAATTACTAGAGCTCGTCTCCTACTTCTCACAAATATAACACCAACTAAGCAGATCTTCACTGGTAAGTGTTCTGTCCTCCATTTGTCTTTCTGCTAAATTTTACATAAAATTGCTATTTCAAGACACCCCTGTTTTTAATGAGACAATTCTTACCTGTGCCAGATTTTTTCTAGCTCGCAATAAAATCTTACCAGCAGCCCCTTGTGACATTGTGATTTTCCATGAAATTAGAGACTATGATGATGTTTAGATATCTGAAATATAAATCCCACTAATAAGCACAGAAAAGAACATGCAATTCTTCTTGAGGTATTAGGAAATATTTGCACCTCCAAAAAACCAAAAAAAAACCAAAAAAAAAAGGCAAAGCATTTACAAGGAAGTCAGAATCAAGACTGCATGAGTATTGAAGCCAAATCCCTCCCTTCCTCAGATCACATACATAGACACTGGCAGCCTTCCCTCACTTCCACACATAAAAGGAGCTGTTTCACTCACATTCTAACTTGTGCAAAAAGCAGTTTATCCTTCCATGTGCTCAACCAGGCCCCCCTCTCACTGCTCTCTGTACCCCAAAGGTGCTCATCTCTTTCCACTATGTCCATACACTCTGCCTCTCTTACTATGTGCCAGCAAAATCTGCCTTTCTTACTATGTACCAGCAAAAGAGTAGTCACTTCTCCATGCAACTTTCCTGTGTAAAATCAGTTTTCTGTAGAAGTGTCAGCATTATAATATCATGTTCTCATCAGAATCTACAAAGCTATGGGACAACAATGAGAATTCTTTGTTATGTAGGAAAAACCACAAAGGCCACATTCTTCCTATTACTCACTACCTCCTGTTTACCAAAACACAATTGAAAGTCATCTATTTCTCTCAGGAACTAAGAATAATTTAAGCAAATTTTCCCAGACACCCATATTTGGGAGAGTTTATGACAGAAAGAGCTCACTCTAGCCAGCTCAGCTGCATGAACTTTTATGTCATGTATTTAGAGCCATTATGCTAATATTTAGTGATAGTAATATTTTGACACAATCCTTTTCATACAAAACCACCATGCTACCATACAGAGCTCAAAAGAGCTCTTCTTCCAAGTTTTCCTGAAACAACAGAGGACACTGTCAGCATGGCATTATTTATTTAATATCCTTGTATGTGCAATATACAAATTAACATTTTACCATTTTGCTCCATATATCCTCAGGAGAAGCCCTTCCAAATGCTTGACAGAAATAATACTGAAGCCTGGAAAAAACAGATCTTATGCTGTGAAGTCAGACTACTTGTATCTATTTCTGAAATGAGACAGAAGAAATCTTTTATAGCAGTTTGTATTTCAGGAATCTAAGACTTATAGTACATTCACCTATCACACACAGAAAACCCAATGATGTTACTGGCATTTAGTAAAATCCAGAATATTGCAGTGCTGTGTTTATTTATTTTTTTTAACAGCAGATTTGCTGCCCAAATAACCTGCATGCTCCGTTATTCGCCTCCGCCTGTAGCTGCTTTGCCATCTGGCACTATCAAGTATTTATCTAAAAAGTAAATTTGAATTAAGGATCATGAACCCACTCCCTCTAAACTGTGTTTCACCTGAACATAGAAGGTCAATTCACAGTTATGTGAGACATCAAACCTACCAATTAGGTGCTGTTTATTTAAGCTCACACAGACAAGTCAGAGGTACTCTGCTGCTTTAAAGGCAAAGCATCAATTTGAAATGAAAACTGAGCTAAGCCCAGATTTCTGCATTCCTATAAAATACAAGGGTGATTCTGCACAGAAATAACATGCCATCATAATCCAGGCCATAACCTCATGTAACCAGAGCAAAATGAACTCTCCTCATCCTTACACTAGTTCTGACTCTGGAGAAGGACAGGGGAACTATAGCCATGAAGTCAAATGAAAACCCTGACCCTGAAGGCAAATGAAAGGACCATCATTGTTATACTCAGAGTATAGGCTGTACCATTAGCTCTTTATTTAAACTAGCAGAGGCTTCAAAATACACAAAGGTTTAAACAGACAAAAAATGAGACCGTGACTTTTTCTGCCTGATGCAAAAGCTCAGGCAACACAATGAGGTGGGACCCCCTCTAACATTTCAGGCCTTCCAGGGCAAACAGGATATGTTCACTGCCTCCCTCTGTGTCTCCCTGCTTGACCTGCTCCAGGATTAAGTGCAGAGCTTTTCAGGACACACTATAAACAAAGATTTAACCACTCTTTCCCCCTCCTCTTTAAAATCAGGCAACAAATCTAATCCCTACAAGAATACTTCTTCAGAAAATAGGAAAAGGGGCCCAAGAGATGCCCTCTAGATGCTTACACTTATGCAAGACCCCAAAAGTAACTGATGTAAAAATTGCCATCTCTAAAAATTACACCAAAAAAAAGAGGAGTTCTCCAACAAACAAGATGGTCCAGTACTGCAGATGATGCTATTCATACTGCTCACATGCAAGGATTTTATTCCAATATAATTCCAGTTTACATAGGCTTACTTCAAACATGCAAAAAAGGAAATACAAATCTTGTAAAAAAAACCCCAACTCATACAATTTTTTTCCCTCCCTCCATTTCAAATTCTTATTTGAAAACAGAAATGCTGTGCTGCTCTCTGACAAGGATGTACTACCCAAACACCAAGATGCTGCTTTTTCATATACTGCAAAGTCCTTTCTCAGGAAGTCTAATGTCAAACAGCATATCACCATAGAAAATATGGCAACCATTTTTTCTGGGGAAAAAGTAGAAATCCTTATTTAGTGCATGAGCCATCTTTTACTCTGTGTAAAACGCAGCTTCTGATACACCAGTGGTCCAGTTTGGGTTGATCATTAGCTAAAACTAATACAATTAAAAATTATCACTCATATTAAAGATGACTCACATAACTGAATTGCAATGACAGGACTGGATTTCCCCTAAGTTCTTCATCAGGCAAGGCTAGTTATAAATCATTGCTAATGCAGCTTTTGTGCAAAATAGGAGAGTAAGTGCTTCCTCCCACTAAAGAATTTTGGAGAAATGCTTTATTTTCTCTAGGGTCCTCAGTTCTCCACCTACTACCCACAGTAACAGCTGTTTCCTGCAGCCATTTCCTGCTGTCATAGCAGGGAGAGGTAGAACAACGTGCCCAAGGATGATGCCACTGTCTGTTTTGAAACTTCTGCTCGAGGACTGAGAGAGCAGAACACGTAAGAGATCAGAGTTAATCCAACAGCTCCCTGACTTCCAGGAAGGCTGATAAAGGGCTCAGAGTAACGCAGTTAGAGCATGGCCACAAAAGAAGCCACCTAAGAAAAAAGAAGGAGGTTTTACAAAGGAAGAAACAAATGAAGGACAGCCTGAACACCCCACCTGTTGTTTGGAACACAAGCAGCACAAGGAGCAAAAGGGAAGTGCTGAATTGCACGAGCTTTATTGCATTCAAGGCTTTCTTAGGTGGAAAACCTACCAAGGGGAGAGAATCCACACCTGAGCAGTTGAAGTGAGAATAAAAAAAGGGGCTTAAATTTCAGCAGGAAGTTCACAAAAGCTTTAGAGAAGGCAAAAATAACAAAGCATGGCTCTGTAGTAATGCAGAGATGAGAAAAACAGCCGTGATATCCTGTAGGTTAGGAACAGGAAGGGAGAACAAGAGAGCTGGGATCTTCTGTTTGGGTTTACAAAAAAGAAAGGCCAAAGAGATCATGAACTCTCACAATTCAAGTCTTGCCAAAAGTACCAGTGAAATAATCCAAATAGCTTCTGCCACTTGTTACCTTTGCAGGCTAATACAAAGCCATCTCAAGGTAACAAAACCCAGCTTTCAGGGTGCCTGGAGAGCAGATTTTGACAAGCCCTGTTATACTTACAAAATCCCTCCACAGAAGGATCAAATGCAGCTTGATCGTTGACATGGTATCACAACAATCACTACTAGAATTGCATTAGTTCTTCACAGAAGCTCTCCAACTCACATAGAGCAAACTGTCTAGCTATCTTGCAAGACTGGACTTTTTGCTTTTTTCCAACTGACATTCTTTTTCCCTTAGTGGCATCCCAGCAGCAGAGGGACATGAGGATGACATGAACCACAGGGAGTTCTCTCTGGTGGTCAGCTCTTACATAAAGAGTCTATGGACAAATAGATGGAGAGGATGTCTTCAGGTTTGTGTTGATTTAGGGGCTGTCCTCCTGTTTTCTAGATGTTATGTTCTTGAAATGTCTTTTGAAAACATTAACATTAATTATTTAACCATGTCCACAATGTGTTACAATAAAGAAATTATGTAAACTAAACATAATTGAGCTTTATTATAATAAATCATTTGTTCAGACATAATATAGAATTTGTACCTAAATGCATACTTAAGGGCAATCGTTAAGCCACAGTTCTGACACAATCCTAAATAACAGTAATTAAGATACAAATCAGTGGGAAAATTAAGACTGTAAAGAATGTTTTATTTCTACTTGTTTGGATTTAGGAGGAGAATGAGTATGTCATGTGCCAAAACTTCGTTAGTGAACAGTCCCAAAACCAACCCTAACACTGTTTAAACTAGTTCGCATTTATAATGCTGTAACATGAGAAATATTTAATATCAGAAACATATATCATTAAAATTAGACAACAAAATTTTTCCTCTGAGGGTTGGGCATCCATGACAGACATTGCTTTAAAAGCTCCTCTCACACTGTAGTTTTCCAAGTTGGATGTCACCAGAAGTATAAAGATACTACAAATGCACGAACAGACCTTACTGTCCATTTTATTACGAAAACTAATCTATTTTAAAATCTAGAGTAACACCAAATCTGGTTAATTCATAGCAATGAAAACATGATACATCAGCAAATACTATAAACTAGCAAGCAGAAGAAGAATCTAAAGTATGCTGTCATTTTTAAATGCTATTACTACAGCACTGTATTTCTTCCAGAGAAAATGACAGTCATCCCTTTAATGTAAATTCTACATGGAAATGAGTGGTAATTTCAAGTACCTGAAAGGAACCTAGTAAATGATCAGGTTTTGAAAACACTCTCATTCCCTCATTCTGAAAACAAACACAAGTGATCTGGGTCCCTTATTACTGAAAGCAGCTGCCAACCTCATTGTACGATGCATTTTAAAAGGATACTGCTTTGCCAGTCCAAAATAAATGGGGGGGGGGTGTGAAAATAAAAAAATAGATTAAAATAAATTCACTACTGCAGTTCAAAACTAGAATCCCTAGCTTATAAAATCTCTTGTGGGGAATACAGCAAATGCCCAAGACCCAATGGATTCTACATAAGCACAGTAAGTGATACCAGTCTAATCTACATTAAAGTTATAGCACTAAAGTGAGTAGAATAGCAGTAAAGCCACTACAAACAAATGTTATACCTACTCTGCATATGTCAACACTAACTAGAATACATGTCATTTTTTGCATATTACTAATTGTCAGAACATGACATATGTGCTGTTAATAGCACAAGATGAAAATCACCTCAATATCTGGAAGTACCATTTACAGTATTTGAAGAAACTGTTTACATCAAGGCACTGCAAGAATCACATGCACAGTCCTAGCCTGACTGCTGAAGGCAAAACAACACAGTGACTATAAAGGTAAACAATTACTTTTCTACTTCTAATGCAACTGCTTTTTTTATTCTATTGACACATAAATTCAGTAAGCAAGAACTAGAGAACTGCAGCACTCTCCAAATAACAGAGAGCTGTTTAAAAACTACTTGTTTTCCTTGCCCTACCGTCTAGCAGCACTGTTTCTTCAAAAGAGGTCTTCTGTCCTTAACATGGCTGCCATGCCTTACATAACATCAATGAATGAGAAAGTAGTTATTTTGTTTCCTAGGATGCACACTGCCCATTAGCCATATGATTCTCCATATGGCACAGAAAACAGTCCAGACAAAGCTTTGCAGTAACACAGCTCCAAAGATCAGCATCCTCTGAGAATAACAGCAACAGTAATTCAGACTTCACAAGCTCCAAATTCCCTTTGGTACACATTTAAATAAACAGGCATTCTTACCTTAAGAAAGCAATACTAATGATGATAGCAGTGCTCAGTAGAGCCTCCTCTGTTTCATCTGTGCTCTTAAAAAACAATCTTGGTGCAGCTGTCCGCTGCAGCAGGTAATCAATAATATAACCTGCTTCTTCTGTTGCCAGAGCTGCTCCATCTGAACGCTAGCTAACGTGAACGCTGTCAGTGTGAGTCATACCAGTGACTCAGAGCAGATGCAGAGCTGCAGGAGGAGTTTAACTTTCAAGGCTTCCTCTTGCTCTGGCTCCCTGTCACACAGGCACCCACTGCCTGCCTGTGTCTCTGTGTGTGCCTGCAGACTGCCCCAGCCTGTTCTAGCAGCAGAAGTTAGATTTTATCCTCTGCATAACATTGGGCACTAGAGTGGTTTTGGTTTGTTTGTCTGTTTTGCGGTTTTGGCTTTTCTCTCCAGAACAACAATTCTGCTCCTTCACCACAAATATATTTATCGGGAATGCAAAAGCTTGGTCTGCAGACCAAGTTAATACCACGGTATGTCAGGTGATGCACTACTACGAGATACCTGTGGGCTCACACGCCTCATCAAGAATAGGGATAGAACTAAAAAAAAAACCCAGGAAAGACAATGAAATTAAAGTATCAAGTCTGGGCAATATCCATTTACTCATGACAACTTCATAGCAAAGCGTCTGATCTCATTAAGTACTCTGGGCACGGCAAATTTGGTCTCAAATGCAGTGAGATGAAAGAACCGTAGGAAGGGATGCACATGAGCAGAAATGCTGTGTGCCTGACCCAAGTTTAGCAGGCAAAAGAGCCTACAGGAAAAGAGAATAGCTGCATTACAGACAGGAACAGTGCATTTGGGTTTAGGGTTGAGTTCTGCAGCCTCCCCCACAGCTATCTATCTCACCAGGCACTGATAACCTAGTCAAAGAAGCATTTTGAACACGCATTTATTTCCCAGGCCTCCCAGACTCCCCACCTCGAACAATCAAGAACAGGCATCACAAAGCCAAAGTTAGGCACTTAATGTTGGACACTGTTGATATGCATTGCTGTACTGATCCCACTTATTTCTGAAAGGCACATTATACTAAGCAGTTGCAGTATTTAATAGATTCAGCCTGCAAGAGAGGCAGATGAAGCCACCTAGTACTGAGCCATCAGGTTAAGTACATGGAAACAAATTACAGTGGGATGAATCAAGCAAGTATTGTTAAAAGAAGATGCTAGCTGAAGGAAAAATGCCACTAAAATGCATAGACCTGCTTAACAGCCACTCATAAACATCTCAGATAGTCTGGGGAAAAAACACTTGGTTTATGTCAAAGCATTTACAGCTGAACATTTTTACTCATACTTAGCAAATGTCCACTTGGCTCTCATCCAGCTAAACAGATTTGTGTTGAGATTTCTCATGGAAAGGCTAATATAAAAGCATGACTTTCATGGGTCTGTGTGTTTTGACATTTAAAAGAATTCCTTCTTTTTCAAAGCCCAGTAAAATGAAAGGTACCCCTGCCCATTCAATCCAAGTATGTGTGCAGCCCTCTTCAGGACTGTATCTGGCTGTTAAAACTGCTGAACAAACTTTAAACTACTGATGGCAAATGTTTACTCCACGTATCTCAAAGCAGCCAAGAACACTGCCTTGGCAGGGATCAAGAGATGAGAAGAAATCAAGCTGAGCAAAACAACCCTTGAAGCATGGTCATGGATACAGCATCAACAAGGGGGATATAGAATAGCTGGTATCTATGAAGATACGCTGAATTAAATTCTTTCCACTAAAACCATTAGTATTCTATCACTTGGAAAATCTGTTGAAAACCATCCTTTCCCCCAGTTTACTAATGACAGTGAATATTTGCTCCTGTCAAGGTTCCAAGGCTTTACTTTCATGTTTTAAATCCTTGAATACGTAAGAGAATACCAAGAACCACAGCATGCCAGGGGAAAAAAAAATAACAAGACACAGAAAACACAAAAGCAGCAACAAAAAACCAAACCAAGACCCCTGAGATTTTACTCAGGAAAACTAACATGGTCCAAATGGCATCTATGACACAGGCAAAGAAGATAAAACTGGATGATACTTCACATGTCTGGGGGATTGGAGGATGGTAGTTTGTTTTCTCTTGGTAGTTGGGGAGTTGTGTTTTTTGTCTCCTTTAAGATATATTGCATGCAATTCTGTATCTACATTCAATTTTGTGCTGCTGTCCAGCTAAGAGCAAAGATTTGGATCAAAGCTGACTCAAAAAAAAGAGCTGTTAAAGACCTCAAAGAGATAATGCACACCAAGAGCGAACACCCACTGTGTCAAATGCATATACTTGCCCCAGCTGCAAATGACCTCATCTACAAATCAGATGTGATTTAGCTGCTGTAGGCAGCAGTTTCCTGTTGTTTAATTGATCAGTCATTTTTGCTGGACCTTCTGCAGTAGAAAGGAGTTGGGTCAGGGGTTGAAAAGGGAAAAACCTGAAGTTTCTTTCCCCAACAAAAGTGAACATACACCGATGTGGATGAAATATTGACCAGAAACTTAGTACAGCCTACCAAACTAAATACTGCTTCAAGAGATTCTGCATTAAGAGGCCATGTAGACCATTACAACTCTTTTCAGTCTACAGATAATGTTTTTTTCCTTCTTCACCTTTAGATAACTAGTAAGCAAAGGCTTTTCTATAGTACCTATTCAACATGGTACCTGGCTCAAGAATCTTGTTCTCCTCATCACCTTCCTGTCTCTAGGAATTAGTTTGTCTGGAATTCTTTTTAAAAGTTGTCATTAGGCCAGTGGTGATAGAAATGGTTTCCCGCAGCCTATTCCAGATTGTCACATTTCTTATTAACTTGCTTTCTCATGAAAGCTCAGATTGTCCTTACTGAGAACACAAACCTCTAATCCTGTTTCTGAGCCTTATTATTCTTCTGTTATACTGTCTGGGGACGGAATGGAAGAAAATAAAAAAACCCCATTCATTTTCCTCAAGGACAGACCTGGATCCTGATGCAGTAGGGCAACAGAAGCAGATTGAGGACCACTGCCAATATCCACAGTGCGTCCTTCCACTCTCACCCTCCCAGCTTTCCAGTCATCTTTCCAACAGCTACACTCTCTGCTGCATCCTAATGTTTTGTAATCTTGTTTTTCTGAGTCCTGTGTAAAGGTAAGAATTCAGAGATACTAATTTTTGAGGAGTACTGACACACATTTTCAAGAGGAAAAGCAGAGCTAATTTCTTGAACATGGAGGAGTATGAGGCTCATACTCCCTTTATCATTGATATGGGCATTACAATACTTTCCAAAGTACCAGTGAACAGCCACACACGGAAGTTAGCACTATGCACACACACAGTAGAAGATACCTACTGCAAAAGGAGCATGCATTTTGAAAATACATATAGGCAAAAAGTTGAGAAGATAAATAATTTTTGCATTATCTTACAAACACAGCTAACTGACTTGACACAGCAAAGCAAAATGCAGAAACTAGATCTCAGTGTCTTGCTCACTAGACTATCAGACTTCCCTTTCGATGCATCTCACTAGCAGGTTCCTTTCTTCCATCTAATTACCTTTCATGGGTATTTTGATATGCCATGACAACAGCACTGTTTGCTTCTCAGGAAAATTAAGACTCCTGCTGGGAAAAGTGTTATCTCATGGTTTCTGAAGATAAATAACAGGACACACTGTAGCAGTTGAACTTTTTAACTTCACTACATCATCCACCACTCGGTATCATCTTGCAGTCCTCTCAAAAAAGCAGTTAGCAAAGCAACCCACAAGAGGCTGTGGGAAACCATATCCTCCACACAAGTACATCTCTTCACTGAGACCTCCTCCTCAAGCTACTGCTACAGCTATGACCCACGTAAAATGTATTTTTTATTACTCCCTAACATTCCAAAGCTACCTAGACTCCAATGGGAAGAGACAACAAAGTGACGAGTGTGTCAGTAACACACTGCATGCAGATCTCAGAGGGAAGTACTTCTGCAAATCCAGCGAAAATGCAAAAGACAACCAAAATGCCCATTTCCTCTCATCCGTTCTCAGCAGATGAAACAACAAACTGCAGAGACTAAGATCAGAGAATTCAGCCAAAACAAGACAAGGACAACATATCTCATAGCAACAAAGATGTACTGACCAGATGAGGGACGGCTTTACAGACACTCCTGGGGTTCCTGCATATACAGACAATGATATATTGCAAAGGCTTGCTTGGGTAAGAAGGACTCTCCAGATTGCACTTGATGTCAGCACAGTGTCAGCTGATCTTCTGGCAGCCAGCCTGCTCACATCTATCCAGTTCTGCTCTCTTTTTCTCTCTAATGCTAACATCTGCCCATGTTTTGCATCAACAGAAAAGGTCAGCAAGACCCTAATGACACATTAAACCTGATAATCAAGCAATGCACCATTTGCAATTACTGTGTGCCTGCTCTCATTCCGCTTATATTCAGAACTCAGCTTTTTCCTAAAAAAATCCCAATACAGGGCAAATGCAGAAGAATCTGCAGTCTCAAATCTTATATACATGCCATAGAATTCAGTTTGGGTAACAGAGAAAGTATGTCAGAACACATCAATCTCCCCAGGCTTCCAAGAACATTACAATTTGTTCTATCATTTTCTATACAATGCAGAACTACTCCTCTGTTACAAACCAGCCTGCTCATTTTCTGCACTCATACAATCACTTCAATTGAATCCTAAGAAAAGAGACACACAAACAAACCCAGGCATAAACTCATTTTGAGGCAAGCCTGTCTGACTTAAACATCACAGTTCTTCACATTGTCTAACAAAAATCTATACGCTGATGAATATTCTCTAAATCCACTCATTTTGCTCATCAATATACTCTAAACATTTTAAAACTGAAGATTTCCTGTTGTCTCCACAATGCAGGACTTGCAGATCTCATGCTGGTGACCTATTACTGGTAGGTTCTTCTAATGCCTCAGAAAGAACAATTGTCAGTGCTGGAGAAAGTGAATGCAAAGACTTATTGTTTTCCCAGTACCATCTGCTGCACTGGGGAAAACAAATCAAACCCTGTAAGAGTGAATGCAAAGCTGGACATTTTTGATGACTATTCCTGCAGCATTTGCTATAAAATGTACTCCTCATTTCCACAAAGAACAGTTGTAATATGTGTGAGATTTCCGCAGTTGCACAGCAGATTTCTAATGCTTTGTCTTGTCTGTACTCATCTGTAGTCCTCTGTAAGTTAACCAGTCCCTATTTTCAGCAGGGAAATAGTCTTTCAATAGGTTCTTAATTAGTAAGGCCACAAAAAGTAACTGCCTATCTAAACATGTTTATAACTTCATTCTCTTATTCCTATTTTTGGCATTCTTTGCCTCCATTGAGAAAAAAAAATAATAAAGTCCTGCTCTTAGTACAGTGTAATACAGCACTTCACAAAATGCTAAGAGGATCCACAAATATAAGTTGATCAGTAAAAAAAATAAAATTAAATGCCACAGGGTTAAACGTTTTCTTCTCTCTTAAAATTCTTTATTTCTTCTTTCAAGAAGAAATTATTAGAAACATCAGAAAACAATCCAATCATAAAGTTATCTGCAAGCTCACAAGTTTTAAGTCATCATGTATTTGTGGTATACTGGAAATTATTCTCCAGATTAATGCCACCAAATAATCAATGGGACCACTTAAAGACTAAGGTACTGCACACTTTGAGTTGCACACCCAGCGGGGAGCCCAAGGTGGGAAAAGTTTATTAGACATGTTGATAATGGAAGTGCTTTTTCATGATTAATTTGAATTTTGACATTCAGAACTTAATTGATTTGAGATCATTTGGGATTTTTCCTAAAATTAGGTCACAGAAAAAGCTCATTAAAAGTAGCACCGTGGTGTTCCTTATGGGATTTCAATAAATCTTTATGTCAAAGGCTACATGTCTTATTCTAAGAACTCCAAACCAGCATACCTACAGAGATGGTAAAAGTAGGCAAGTAATAATGATTAAAAAAATAATAGATTCAGAATCTCCTTATTAAATAAATAATTTTTTCCCTGGCAGGTACATAAAAATACAGACCCCCAAAGAGACCCACCAGTTATGACATCTTCTTCCATATATCTGTTGGAAGAGTAGGTAATGGGTTTCTATTTTTCTTTTCAACAAATTTCAGTTGTTTATGTATAATCCATAAGCATGCATTAATATATTGCTATATATTTAGACTATTTTCACTTCCTAGTAGAGTAAAAGGTCTCTGGCATGGTGACTAAGGTGAGACCAGAGATTACAGACGTTTGCATCATACAGTGTTTTGGGAAAAGACTTTGAGTTCATGAATTTTATGTTAACATACAACCTCTTATTTGTAGTTAAACTGCACTAATCTAAACTGCTAAGATTACTGGCATCATCTTCTTATATATAAAGACAATAAAACAAGTATTTTCTATCAACCTGCTCTCTCCCATTTAGATCTTCTTCTAATTCTGTGATGTACTTCAGCTCTTTGGAATTGATGGCTGCTCCTGCACCTGCCTGATGATGGTCACAGCCCATAGGTCCTGCCACTCTGCACCCCTGGAAGCTGCAGCTGTCCTTTCCAACCTGGTTGAGCCACAGAACCTAGAGATTAGTTTGGTGGAAAGGATAAGTCTGTTGGCATGCATTTTGCATCTGAGACAACTGAGGATACAGAAAAAGCATGCACCTGGAGATGAGATCATGTTATCCTCATTACCTGTTCTGTAGATTACCTCACAGCTTTTAACCCAAACCAGAGGAAAGCTAGTTTTCCTTCCCCCAGCTCATTTTAGGTTTTTCTGTGGGGGGAAGGTGTGGGACTGGATGGCTGTGTCTTGTTGTTTTGTTTTTTTTCAAATGGAAGAATGAAGCAGATTGAGTCTGAGGCACAGAGGCACAAATTTCTAGGGCCCACCTCTCTGAGCTGGTAATGATTTTATTCATTAATTGCCTGACATTATGCAAAGAGTCTTGGGAACTAAATGCTAAGGTCCAATTAGCACAATTAATATTGGACAAGCTTTCTTTAGGGTATTATTTAGTAATTCCGGGATAATACTTGGTTTTGAAAGGAAGATATCCATTTATCTCCCATCCAAATCTTGTGAGGTTGACTCTAGTCAATGCAGAATGTTTCAAGAAACTATTTAATAAATGACAGTCACATTCCTAGAAAGGTGCACTCCAAGCTACATTCACTTTTGCAAGTTAAAGATTTCAAAAATTCATCAAATCATTTTAGAGGCAAAGAAGAGTAATAGAAAAAATCTGGTTATAAACACAAAACCACCAGTACAAGTCAGCAAGAGCCACAAAGACAGATAGTATGAAAATACTTCATCAATTGCTATATTCTAAAATAGCACTAATTCTCTGTTAATTTCTCTCAGGAAAAAACAATTCTAGTAACCCTCCATGCAAGGCCTTCTGAAATAGACTACAGTACATTAACATTTGCTTATTATATGAATAGTGAACAGAGACAGCAAGCTGAGCAAAGAGGAAGAACACAGAGCATGGAAACTACATGGCCCACACCCATAAGTGTGGAAGGACTCTTAAAATACACAGGCAGTAATTCAGTGTTACAGCTGTAGTTAAGACGGAAAAGGAAACAGAAACATTAAAATGAAAGACAAGTAAAAGCTATCCTCACATTAAACCAGTTTCAAAAGTATGGGTGTCTTTTTTACAGTGGGTCTAAAATAGGGGAAGATTTAAGCAGCACCTATTTGGGGCAGAGTTTCTAAATAACCTGCCTTTTTTAGGAATTCATATAATAGGCAGAAACCACACAAATACTGGCTAAACACTATTTCAAAAGGAATTGACACTTTGTCACCTTCATATAAAGAAGCTATTTTTTTTTTTATAGACTATAATAGGTAGTCAACACAAGTCTTTTTCTTCTACAAAAATGGGGCATATTTCTTCTACCTGCTCTTTCCCCCAAAGCTATTCCTCCTAAAAAATAAATGATTGCAGGTTTAAAAAATATAATTAAGACATGCCTGAGCCTTTTTACAGATAGTAACAAACTCTGCATGAAACTGGTAGCAGTCGGCACCTATATAAGAAAATGAAAAGGAAATAATAATTTTTTACTTGCATAGAAAAGAATTCCACACAGGAAAGCAACATATTTTTGGTAACTTACTTCTGATCTTTTAATTTGTTTGCTTTAAAAAGAAGCCCTTTCATGTCTATTACTCCATTGTGCAAACTCCTGTAATTTAGGTACTAAAAAGATGAAATAGTTAGAGTTAAGTTTTTCACTGACAAATGTCCCATTAAGAAAAAAAAAAAAGGAAAAGAAAATGGAAAAGTGGGAACTTAAAACACTCCATTAAAGAAACAAATCTATTTATTCCTCCTACAGATGCGGCCTGCTAAACAGGAATAAAGGAATATTTAAGTAGGGAAGCCAAAAGTCACGTCTTAAAATTCTGCAACGCCTCTCATCACTTCAATCAGTTGAAAATTACTACAATTCATGCTACTCCTTATATGCATTGTGGAGGATAAATAGACTACATTAACAAGATTGTCCAGGAGAGTCAGAAAATGCAGTGTATTCTCTCCTTTCTCAGCAAGAAGACAGGCAGAGTATGATTCAGAGCACCTAAGCTAAGCAGGAGCTATGTAGATCCTGCCAGGAATCACCTCTATATAGATGATATATATAGGCCTATATAATATAGGCAACTACTTCCCTCTAAAACCACAGAGGCATTGAAGTCTGCCGGTGCTAATATGCCCCAACCAGGCCTACCAACAAATAAAAAATTCCCCAGAAGATCTACAGAAATGCTGCAGTGGCTTAAGTCAAATAGTTATCTAGTAGAAGCAGAGCTCAAAATAGAACATAGATGGAAAGAATCTCTGATGATTTTTTTTACAAGATAATATAAGAAACCGGGGAAATGTCAGAGCTGGGGAATCAAGACTCTCAGCAAGGCAAAAATCAACGTTACCATCAACAGGATACAAGTGCCAGTTAACACACCCACCTGAGAGCAGCTCTTAGCATATGGTCTTGAAAGGACAGAAGTCAATAGCACTGTGGTGGCTCACTAATGGGGCAAACTGGTTTAGAGAGCAGGAAATGGAGAAATGATGGCAAAAGTGCACAGCAAGTCATCTTAGGGGAAAGTGTGGCAGGGCAGGAAAAACAGCACAGTTAACTCTGATGGAGAAAGATGCAAAGAGGTGGATTCAGGACAGGAGGAACTCAGGCAGAGACAGGCACACATTTCCCCAGGCAAGAGTGAGCTGACTGATTGACAGGCTGCTCAGCACAAAGAGATGCTTGGGGAAGCTGTGACAGTAAAGGGAGAGAGAGGAGACAAAAAGGACCTGGGAAGAGATTATCAGGAAAGCTTCACAGAAGTATTATCTGGCAACAAGAACAAAGTTTGCTAATTCTCTGTGGAAAAAGACCCCAAAGTTTTTCAGGTCTGTCTCTCATTTTGAAATTAGGCAGAAGAGTTTTAAGGCTGTACATAAAACTTTGCTGTAGCTAACTATGCTCCTTGACAGCAGCAAGGCCTCTTCCACCAACACAGCTCTCTGAAGAGCCATGAAGATCTCTATAGGTTTCAGTCTAGAAAATGGTCCAATTACATTTTCTGATGAACATACCACTCCCTGAAAGTTTAAGTCTGACTGTCAGGAAACCAAGTGAGACACTAAAACATTAAAGCTTTATTTAGTCAGAGGCTTCAAAAGTCACTCCCTTCCTTGTTCAAGGGGACTAACCATTTACCACGAGGCAACAACTTCTTACATCAAAGCAAGTGCTACTTCACATGAAGTATTCAAGGTCTGATTGGCGTCTTTAATGCAATAAAGGCAATAATATCAAATAAAGGAAAAGCAACACCATGCAAGTTTCCAGTGCTTCCATCAGAAAATCCTGGCTGGGCATTAAGCAGTCCTCAAAGGTTTGGCTCCTGAAGCTGCAATATGGAGCTATGCAAGTCCTCCAGGATTTATGAGTGTGCTGGAGAACAGTTACACAAAACACATGACAGGCTGAGCTTGGATGCTGTTTTGGACCACCCATCCCTGAAACTCCTGGCCTTTTGGCTTGTGACAGAAATACTCCTTTATTGTCAGCACAGCTTTCTCCAAGTGTCGCTTTGCAGACTGGCACTAGTGCCATTTTTCAGAATTGTGTGGTACCAACAAAAAAGTCAACCAGAAGAAAAAGTATCAGTAACTGCAGAAGAACTGCTGTGCAGAGCCTCCACAGGATATTCTACCGCATGGGCTTCAGGCCTGGAAAGGTACTGAAAGGTGGCATGTGTCGCCTTTAATACTGCAGAAGCCACATAGAAAAAGGAAAAATGGTACTGCAAGTTTAACCTTTCTATGATATTCTGTTATCGACACCCTGAAATCTACAACAAAGCTGCCTGTAGCAGTTACCTTTTATTGTCCTCTTTAAGTCCACACACTAGTTTTTGTATTTTCAGTAGCTAGTTAGTACAGGGTGTCCTTGAAGAGCTGGATGTGTTGCCCCAAAATCTGCTACTCATCAGTTTTCTCTAAGTACAAAGAACACTGAAGGAAGGTATGAAAAACGTAGATACTTAGAAGGCAGTACTATGGTACTCCAGTCTCAGCCTAGTTTCTAAAAACTAAAGACATTAAAAGCTGAAGTACAGGACAAACCTGGCTTAAATACAGCACTGTAGAGAATAACAGCAGAATGAAAAACTTTAGCTCCCATAACACTCAACATACCCCACTTTCTGTACCAAGCAGACCAACCCTAGTTTTTCAAAACAGCATAAAATTAATCCCAGCAAGACATGGGGGATAGTATCCTTAGTGTTCAATTTGGGAGAGCAACTAAGAGCAGCTGGTGCAGAGCAGCATGTCTCCAAGCTAATCTCTAAACTGCTATCAAGTCCCAGAGTGCTCCTACTATCATCTGCAAGCACAAAAATGAGACAATTCAGGAAATTAATGTTAGTCCTTTTTCCTCAGTCTTTCAAGCCTGAGAGCTAAAAACTCTAATAAGAAAGAAAAGAAAGAAAAAAAAAAAGTTTTTCAGATAAGTAATTAGACTGGCAGGTCTTATTTTAGACAGAGATTACCCAGTTAAATATCAAAAAATATTCCATCTCCTAGGTATTTTTTATCCTGTGTCCTGTTTGAACAAACACAATATAATTTATTTTTGCACTATACAATCACCATGGGTGCTAAAGGATGAGACTTGTACACTTGGGACTAATTAAAGGTAATATCAACACATGCACACATGCATAATCAAGCACTTACCTGTCTTTGCAGGTGAAAACACTAAATTAGTCAACTAGTTTTTGTAGTCATTTTGCTCTATTTCCTCAAGTCTATCTGCTTTGTCACCCTTCAAATTATTAAAACAGTGCTGCCACAAAATCATTCAGAGCAAATTATCTGCTTGAAAAATTATCTGCTTGAAAAATAGGTGTAATTTTTAAAAGTTAAAGCAGGAACAGCTTTCTCCTGGCATTCTTTTAATTAACACAAAATTTGTACCAAAGAAGTAACTTTTGTATTTATGAGAAATCCTTTAATATATTTCTCAAAAATGTCACTTAGACTATGAAGCTACATAGACAATAAAACTTGAATCTCTTTAGGATAAGTACAGCAAATACTTTAAGAGGACAGTACAGAGGTACAGGTCTACCCATCTTACTGCACATACCCATCCACATCTGGCTCAATGCTGCATGGAGAGACTGAAGATCAAACCAAGGAAAGGCATGTTTTGCAAAGAAACTTAAGGCAGAAGAAGACCATAGGATGAAACTACTGCCAGAAGTATAAGGTAGACAAGATACACCCTCTGTTATTATGTTGCCCCAAGGCTGGGCAGAATCAGAAGTTTTAAAGCACCTATGGATGTATATAGTGTATCAGAAATTATAAACTCTATGATATTCAGGATGTATATAGTGAATCAGGAAACTCTGGGATATTCAATGTTTTCCTCAAATACCCAATTGCTAACATTGCAAGACTGGGCAAAAGTCTCAGATCTGACTCTTAAAATTAAGTAACCATCACTGCAAATCTCTACTCTTTTGTGTTTTAGCAGAGGGAACTGTGAAGACCTGAACCACAAAAGTTCAACTGAAAAAACACTATTAGAAGGACTTCCACCTCAGGGTTATTTGAAACCTCATCAACGCTTACAACTAGCTTGAATAGTGTGTTTTGACCACTGGCAGCAAGATAGCCGCACCCAATTACAGTAGCTTGGACTGGAATACTGCAGAAATATTTAAACCAGGTTCAAGTCTAAATATGTCAGCACAAAAGACAAAAAAAAAAGTAAGCTGGTTCCCTCCATATGGACAGTACTTTTCTCTCAAAAGAATAGCACCAATGTGAGACTTCCCTCTAAAAAGACAAAAGCATCTTCTGTCCATTGCTACATTACAGGGTACTCTCTAATGAATTATGCCTGCCCTATGCCTCTGCAGCCATACATCCACAAGCAAAGCAGCAAAGCCACCTCCTCTTCTCCCTCTGGTAACTCCTTTCAACTTGTTTTGAAAAAATGCTCAAGGACAAAGTAGTTTTCCCTCTGGTTATAGGTAATTTCTTTAACAGGAGTTATTTAAAACACTGACTCCAGTCAGATAACTTCCTGTTCTGCAAGTAACTTCACCAATGCCAGTACAACTTAGCACAAGAAAGACACCAAGGCTCAGCTTCAAGCTGTTCTCAATATGTAGGATGGGTGACAAACAGGAAGAAGTCAGTTTCCCAAAGCGTGAGTTTTGTGCCTCTGAGAACAGGAAGAGCAGAAAGCCAACACACATTATCAGTCATGAGTGTCTCAGGTGTCTTGTGCAAACCTGTCCCCTTTAGAACTAAAACTGCTAGAAAGCACTGATCAATAACTACATGTAACTCTGAATTGCTTCACTTTGTGTAAAGCTGAAGTAATCCATCTGGAAGTGAATAAAAAAAAAAAATCAGGGACTCTGACTGGGGACATAAGCACATCCAAAGGAGAGATCACCAAAACCTAACACATCTGTGATCCACATTTTTGGGAGTTTTGGATAGGTATAAGCAAAAGTGACAGCAAAACATCTACTCTAAAATGTAAAGCACTTCAGAAATCCTTAGCAACTGTTTCCTTGTTTCATGCTTGATACAGAAAACCACTTTAAGTATTCTAGTGATACAATTAAAAGTTAAGAAAACCAAAGTATTCAACTTTGCAGAGACCTCAGGTTCTTCTGACTAAATCTGTTGCCTTCAAATAGCAATCCCCAAGCCCCAAATGAAATCTGTTGGTGTTTTAGACCTCATCCTGCCTCTGGCAAGATGTTATCCCCATAACCCTTCAGCAGAATAAACTAATAGATCATATAATTTTTCACCTCTTTTCTACAAGACATTCTAACATGACTGCCTTCAGAGGCCCCAGCAAGTCAGTTCAAGCTAGACTGGGGCTAGTTACACCAGTAAAACCCGACAGAAAAAACAATCTGGGCCAGCCTTTCATTCCCATGCTACTTTCATCAGCAGGCTCATGTCTCTCAGTGTACAGACAACTCGGCTGAAGCCCAGACAAATACAAGTGCACTTACAAAAGCCTTGACAAAAACACTACTGCTGATGCAAACAAGCACATCCTGTTTCAGCTCATTTCCAACAGTTACCTAGAAAACTCTTGACTTTGCTTAAACTATGTTTAATTACATTAATTAATCATTTCTCGGTTCCAAAGGTTTGCAAAGTAGAAAGGAGACAACAGTTGAAGCTGTGCTTTTCCATTCCTCAAAGAACAGGCAGCCATCTGAACCTGTAACAGCTAAACCTTTCACATTTTGTTGATGAACCAGAATATGACACCATTCATTTAAAAGGAATTACTTTTTTCATCTAAAACTATTAGATGCTATTAGAGCTATTAGATCTATTAGATCTAGAGGTATTTCTGTTTTCTGTATATTGCTTACTACCTTCCTTCATGTCAGCTTGTCCTATTTCTCCTGCTACAAAAATGTACAGATGTTTTTTTATTTCTATGATTCTATGATCTATCTCCAGTCTGTACGTCTTCCACAGAAGTTAAGGTTTGATCCAACACCCACTGATGTCAGAGGAAGAGACTAGCCAGACCATAAAGAGAGGAAAGCAGCCAGAATGGAAAAGGTCTGTTCTGACCAATTTAGTGTCTGGCTTTCACAGTTTTTAATGACACCAAGTGCCAAGAACAAAGACTCCCTCAGCTGGAGTCCTGGCAGGTATCATAAGCAGAGATGATGGGTCTGTGTAGTCTTCATTCTCTGTGTACTTATCATCATGAACTCCACTTGCACACTGCAATATATTTATGCTCCTGCAATAGAACAGAACTTGAATTTTATTTTTTTTTAAGGGAAAAAAACCCCCAAACCTCAAAAAAATTACATCTTTTCATCCTATCTTCTGTTACCTACAAAAGTTTCTGTTGACCACAGTTACCTGTATACACACCCCGTACAGCCAAATTTAAGAGTTTCTGTGTATATGGAACTGACATACATATGTAAGTTTGCATATTTGCAAAAAATTTCTCACCGACAGATATGCAGACAAATACCTTTTTCTGAGCAGAAAACCATCTACAGATGTTTTGCTTATCTCTCTGTGCCCACAGGAAAAAAAAAAAAAGTATGTTCTTCAAATAATTTTTTCTTAAGCAAATCTTTCATTATTAGGTCAAACTGAAAGAGGAAAGAGGCCAATATTTCAAAAAGGAAAAAAAAACCCATAATATTTTGATTGGCCTTTTCAATGGTTTTGGAGAGCTCTTGAATAACACACTATATAAGAAACAGCTACCAATTGTATTCTATTTCACTGAAATTAAAAGCCAGTTTCAAGGGTAGCAACAACTCTGTCCGCAAAATAATTTACCATCATGAGTTGTTTCCGTTTTCAGACCTTGTTTTCCTTGAGCAATATGAAAGCACTGATTTTAATTTCTCAAGCATTAAGAAAATCCCTCATCTCAAAGCCTATATTCACTCTGCCTAGGAAAGAACATACACTTTTTTCCAAAGCAACATCATTACTGATTACACTGTAACAATCAGCAACTGCATTACACTTCACTTCTCTCTGGGTTCTGTGTACCCATGGCCATTCATCCATTCTATCAGCAATTCCTTGGACAAAACTAGTGACAATAAAGAAAAGCAAAGCCTGCACATTTTAAACCAGGTGGTGACTTGTACCAAAACATAGACAAAAACACCTTAAAACCTGAAGAACTATTTGTGAAGTTTCTGTTTAAACTGTTTCTTGGGATATTCTAAAAGGACTGGAACTCTCAGCAGCCAACAGTCACATTTAGCTTTTTATGTCACCCTCCTGTGAGTTGTGTTGCATTTTTCCCCCATGATGCAAATAGCCATAAATAGACATGGGAATCCAAAAATATGAAATTCATTTTGTGGGATTTGTTTTCTTTACTTAAAAAGGGATGATGGTTGAAAGAAAGAAAGAAAAAAATCACATCATACAGTGCAATACATTTAATTACATTTAGAATTGTCTAGGGAAAAGAAAGATCTGAGCAAATTTAACATCTGAAACGAAACCCAGAGTTTTAAAGCACACCAAAATAAAAACACACAAAAATAGAGAGCTTTCCCAAAGTCAGAGTACAGGATGTATGTTTACTTTATGCAGAAACAATCATTGTACACAACAGACATTACTGTCATGCCTGATTAATAGGTATCATAGCATGGTAGTCCAGATCCCAGCTACAAAGTACTATGTTGAGCAAAATACATCAGAAGTTTCTTCTCCCACACGTTCAAAAACATAAAAATGGCTCTACCTAAGCTACATCACAGCAGTTCCCTTACCGCCCTGCCCTGGCCCATTTGTGCTGGTAAAAACTATCTTTTGCAATCACATCTAGCTAACCACTGCTAATGACTCAGAGAAGCACATTTATAATCCAGGATTTATGCCATCTTTTTTTTTCAGTCAAGACTGATTAAAGTGATTTGGCAATACTGCAAACATAATTCATCATCTTTGGCACTGTTTAGAAAACTGTGATCACAGCTTCACGTGCATTAGGACAGGTGGTCATCTGCAAAATTTCATGCTGATGCATCCAAAGAACAGATATTCTGCCAGCCATTTGAACTATGGGGGAAAAAGATGGGTGGGAAAAGAAGAAGACAAGGCCCAAGAGGGTATGATTAAGTAAATACCCTGTTCCTGAGAGGATAAAACTCCAGCATTAAAAATAGACACTGTGCAATGCCATCTCAAGTGTTGCATTTTATATTAACAAGAAATTAAAAACTAAGACTTCTATAAAAATATAGAAGACAACTGATTTTGATACAAAAACATCTTCTTACAATAATTATTTAAATACATTATCAAATTGCAACAATATTTCTACCCCATATCTTCTCTTTCCTTTCAACTTTGCCTGAAATCAGTTCTCCAATGACATGAGCAAATCCACTTTGCTTCAAGCATTCTTCTGGCACCAAGAAATGGAAGCAGGGTATCAAGTTAATTAAGAGCATGATATTAAAAGCTGTGTTATCAGCAAAGTGAAGGTGCAGACAGCAGCAGATTTTCTGTGACTCTTTATGAGGGAACTTGTCTCCACTTCCATCTGAAAGTCAACATCTAGCGCTCTGAATATGGAAATTCAGTTAAAGCCTGGAGGTAAAACAGCAAGAGATTTCAGATTCAAGCAGATATGAGAGAAATTCCAGCTCCAGCAGGTAGACCACTGATGCTACATGGCGCTATGCCTTCATTTGTAGGATTTTCACACAGTTGTTAGCAAATCCTTTCCAGAGAAAAAACAGGCCAGTCAGCCTGGCAGCACAAACAAATGACAGTATCGTATTTCCAAAGCCTTCCAACGTGTTGCATGTCCCTCTCATCACTCACTACCATGTTTTCCAGTAAAAATCATCTTCATGGGGACATCACAGAGGTCCCACTCCAGCTTAATGTTCCTCCTGTTTAGAGAGGAGGCTGCTTCCCTACTACTCATCTTACAAGTTTACTCATTATGTCTGTCACTTCAAGGATTTCCACACTGATATATTACTACCAGGAACACCCCTCTTGAGCCTAAACTATGCCTTCGTTTCCACCCCTGCTAGCACTCAATGTTGAGCGTTGCAGAGGAATTCAGTATCTGATAAATGCAATGTCATACACACTCATCAGTACCAAAATATCACTTTCAAATGCGAATGTGGCAGGAGGTCTCTGGGAAGGGACTTTTTTTAGCATTTGAACCACACAGACACAGAATAACAGGTCTGAACAGCATATGGTAGAGTTTCTTTGTGTAAAAATCAGACAGAAAAGAGCAGGACGTGCCTGAAAGGCAACATGGAAAATGGCTTTAGCTGGGCTGCAAGAAAAAGAGAACTGTGCTGGTATTTTGGTAAACATAAGCACATTCTATATACACACAGAGGTGCAGTTGCTTTTTCTCCCAGAAAACTTCACTAAATCTTATTGAAGGATATTCAAATGAATTCCCAAAAACATTTAAAACAACCCAACAAAACTATGCACTGATAACAAAGAAACATGTAGCTTTATCTTCCTTTTCAACCTTCCTTTCAACCTACCCCCCCACTACCTTACTCAGTGCCTGCTCTCAGCTGTGTGCAACACATAATGTAGGAGAAAACCACGTCTACACCCAGATTATTTCCAGCCACACACAGAACAACAGGAGAGCACAAATATATCCAGCACTGTTTTATCATTCCACTCTAGTCAGCAAACAATCATCTCAGATAAACGCAAGACTCTGTTACAAAATATCTCCACTAAAAAAAGCAAACTAAAAAAAAAAGCTTTTCTCTAAGTTAACCCACCTGTACAACGCATTTTAACCAAACCCTTCCTACACACACATCCACTCACCTTGTAAAAGGGTACAACAGCTGTTCAAAGGCAAACAGGGAGGCAGGTTATGGGATGGGGAAGGGAGGGGACTGACTTCCATCTGACAGCTTGGGAAGGCTTAGCCTTTGGGAAGGTCAGGAAGCAGCTCTTCGGAGACAAAGGCTGGCTAGAACCACCTCTCATGCTGCCTACCCTCCAGAAGGATAGAACTGTTTATTTCCTGTGGGATGTTACTTAACTTTGATCCACTAGGAAACAAAAAAAAACCTTTATACCTCATATGGTACTCAGAGCTACCTGACAGGAAGGATTACAAGCCAACATTTTAGTAATGCATCAAACTTCCAGCTTCAACACAAACTTCCAGACACAAGTGTTTCACCTTGACAAACAGCCTAACCAAGCACCCTGTCAGAAGTAAAAAGCTGATCATTTAGACCAAAAGTAGAAAGTGGTATGTATCTTGCAGCTGACAGAAACAGGAAAGATGAGATCCAGAATGCAGAGTTACTGACCATATAACTAATCATTTCCTTGGTGTCAATGTCTTGCTGAAGACATAGTCAACTATCAACCATAGTTTTATTTTGAAGTCATCTTTCTTCCTCTCTGGAAATTAATTACATTTGCATACTTCTTTCTACCCACAGGGTAGCCATTAAGGAAGTTTTCATATTAGTAATCATCACTAAAATCAAAGTAGCTGAGAATATTTTTGGATAACCATGTAAACTGAAATATTATTTTTATAATTAGTGGTTTTCTTTGATTTAGGTATCTGTAGTAGTCAGCACGGGAACCTCATGCTTCACTTCTAAGTTTTCTTTCTCCCTCTTTGCTTTAGCGTGCTGTTTTTGAAAGTAGAGCAAATTCTTATCACTTAAAAATTCTACACAGCCTCTGTGCTGGACCTTCTAATTCACACAGTACCTTGAAGGTACTCCTTTAAAGCATTATTTCAGTATTTCTAAAATTTATTGTGCAGAGGGCTGCTTCTCCTTTCATTTTCTTTCCGAGAAATGCAAATCTCCCAACTTCTAAACTTTTGCGTACTTTCACTTTTTGACTGCTAATTCTGTTAATTTACTAGTACCAAAATTCCCTCCGAGTTCATAGTTCCCCTTCCTTTCTTTTTCTTCTTTAAATTTTTTAAGAGGGTTGTTTTGGTGCTTTTTTTGCTTTTTCAAGTCTTCCTTCTTGCAGTTCTTTATGTTCTCCTGATACTCAATCACAATTCTAGAGTGTCTTCCATTGTCTCCTTCCCAGCAATATCATCAAAATGACAGATAAATCATATTTTCCCTATATTCCCCATAAACTAACATCAAGGTCTTTTAAAGTCTGTGTGCCTAGAACTCATACATAACCCTGCCAAACTTTCACAGGCACACCATGCCTCTCAACTTGTCCTCTGCAAGTACCCTTTCTGTTCAGTTATATATCTCTTGCCACCTTCACAGCTTCCCTGTTTCAACTGACCCAAATTCTAGTCTAATTCCCATGTGGAATCATAACTGCAGCAATGAGGAAAAAGAGGCCATTGAAAAAGAAAATCCCCCTTTCCTTCTTCGCATAGAAGTAACACTCATATTTTCTTTTCTTTCTTCCCAAGCTCTTGCAACATTTTAGGTAAACTGAAGCTCTCCTCCTTCCAGAGCCACACAACCTTACCCTCACTAGAGGAACGTGTCTTCAAGGGCTCTCTAACTGGGATGCTAAACAATAAACAAACAACAACAGTGACAATAAAGGCAAGAAAATAGATTTTTAGCACTTCTTGGTTCCTCCAATCCTCAGATCTCACAGTTTAAATTATACCAACTGTTATAAGCTCTAATTTATAAATCTCAGCAGCACGTCTCAGATGGAAAGTATCAGACCAAGGGGAGCATGGTACGGCCACATCATTGCTCCCGCCACACCATTTTCCTTGGTACCACCCATGTGCTGGGAACCTTAGCCTCAGCAAAATGCTGCATTTATTGCTCCACTTAGGGTTAGGGCTACCCTTAGGGTTATGGTTGAGAAAACCACAAAGCCTACAGCTCCAGGGACAGCATTACTACAAAAGACATGCCAAGGGGAGCTCTTCACTAAAAATAGTAAAATACCATGCAATGTGTCACCTGAAATTCTGCTATTCCCGAAACCCTTCTTGACTGACTGTATTTTGCTGTTTTGTTTTTAGAGTATATAATTTGGTCATAAAAGATTGCTTGCTTCCAGCTTGAAAGCCTTTTGGGAACACAGAATTGTAACCTGCCATTCATCTATTAAGTACAGAACATTTCAAAACACCATGACACAGCAATCACAAAGTGAATTAAATATAGAATTAACAAGGCTTTTTTCCATATCCATCTCTAGATCAAGTGAAGCTGTAAATCCATAGCTCTTGCTGGATCTGTGTCTCTAGCACTGCTACCATAGCCACTAGTGTTTCTAGAAGAAATACAGCTCTTCCTGATACTTCTTGGAAAGGGTAATTTCACTAAAATATAGACTGGGTCAAAATAACAGCAACATGTATTCTTGGGTTATCTGTTCTTGCCAAAAGAAACATATTGTAGAAAAGATTCAATCAGAGCACATGTAGTTTTCTCAAAGTCTTATAAACTTTGTAAGACAAAGTTTGTCTATTACTTGAATTAAAAAACCCTAAGTAATGACAACTGACAACTTAGATGGCAGCAACCATACATTTTGGGTTATTGCTCAACAAATGTTTCCTCACAGTTGTTTGAGAAAAGGTACATTGCTTGGGAAGAGAAATGGTTTTGCTAGACATCAAAGCAAAGATGCACTTCAACATTTCCACTATTCTTACCCAAAGGGGAAGAGAAGGAAAATCTGTTTAACGGTGAAAGCAGTTCCTTATTACCACAAGATTTCCCCTGTTTTTCTAATGGCCAAGTCATTTAAATACCACCACTAGTTCCACACTATTTTAAAAGCCTCTTCTATGCCACCTCATGTCAAACATTACACCGCCATGCTACTGAACAACATGTGAGACACACAGGCTCCCAGTTTGTAAAGCACCTTCTAATTGGTCAGCACAAGAGGAGCAATCAGAAGTTGGGACCAGTAGCATCCGTGCCTTAACTACACCTGCTCAACACCACTTCTTAAAAGACTTCTTTTCACTTGCTTACATTTTTCCAGAGTGTGTGCCAAGAAATTTTTCCTGCTGAGTGTTTGTCTCAGACTGGTTTTTAAAGACCAATCATCAGTTTCTTGGTAGCAGTTAGCTGCTACCAAGAGCAAGGTCTAAAGAAAAAATGTTTTGCATAATATGAAAAAAAAAACCCAAAACCAATCAATTGTAAGTCCTTCTATTCTAATCCTTTAAAAAGTCACAATAAACACAGATCCAGTAGAGGTTAATTCATAACTAAAACCTCCAAAGATGCCAAAAGAATAAGTACTCTTGATTTCCACAAGTAACATAGCTGCACATGCAATGCCTTACAGGTACCCAAGACAGTTCCTTATAATAATCATTCAACAGCTTGGCCAAATATTAAAATTGGCCAACAGAACCTGTATTTCTACAACAAGCCTTCAGAGATAAGAAAGAAATATCAAATTCAAAAACACAGGTAAAAATGGCCAAATCAAAATATCAGGAGAAGTACTGAAGAGCAATACTGGCAAGTTGTCAGAACCAATGTTTGGAGGTAGAAATAAGGTCAGAAACAACTTGGTTGAGAGGAATCATTGCAGTAAAGAGCTGGGAAATTGCCAAATATGGGCAGACCAAAGAGATGGGACAAGAAGCATAAGGAGGAAATCCAAGGGGAGCAGTCTAAATTAGTGCAAGGAGGCTGGGAACCACCTCTGGGAATGCGTGAGATACTGAACACAGATTTCAAGGGAGAACCAGACAGCTCGTGCAGAAAGAATAAAGTACCAACTAGCTTGGGTGTCCGACTCAAGACACCCACGATTCAACATTGGAAGTACACATCTTTTCACATAATGTATGCAGTAATAGATGGGAGGGCTCAGATACTCTATGAAACCGAAACTAGATCTTAAATCAAGCACATACCTGAGAAACATTGTACTGACCAATGGCAAAAGGAAAATTTTCAAAGACTTGCCTTGCACCACACAGAAACTCTGAGGAGTGGTAGAGTTGTGTCACAGGCCTCTGGAAGGATGCAGATCTTAATTAAAAGAACAATTTTGTCCTCCTATTCCTTTAATCTCCTGCTTTGATGGCTGTACAACTTCCAATTTCTGCAGCAAATAAAGCTGTTACACTCACTCATGGTCTTTACTGAACAGTTCATCCCCAGATTAGACCCCTCCTGTGCACTAAATACAACAAGAGAAAAGTACATCATCTAACTAAAGACTTAGCATAATTGGAATCCACAAGGCCAAACAGTGGTTACATAGATTGCTCTTTTAAGACAGCTATTTTGACAGCAGTGTGGGTCATTTGCAGTTTAAAATGCTGTATTCATGCCTCTGAACGCCACGTTTATATCGAGCAGCATCGGTTTCCACTCGGCAGGGAACCAGTTCCAAACACTTCTCCCAGTCTCAGAAATAATGATGGATTATTTCTCCCCCCACACTTTGGGAGTAGAAGTTATGATCACTGGAAAACCTCGAGGACCATGTTCATAGAAATATACGACTGGACCAAAAAGCAGGTTCGTGAGTCCACAGGGAGTTAAGTGCCACAGGCCAAAAGCTTCCAGCTTCTAGCTGTGACACCAACCAAACATACATATATATATAAGGCTTTTCTACTGATATTACCATCTACTGGTATCATATTAATTGTTGCTGTAACTGTCTGTGTGATACCGTACAATTTTGAACTTTAAAAAGTGACGCATAAAACCTGGAAGGGATAAGATAACCTTGAGATAATTCCCTTGTGCAGATAATGTCCATTCTCAAAAATGGAAATGCTGAGAAATGCTCTACAGACTTCTGGACCTGGACAGGAAGACTTATCCCAGATTTTACATTTTATGTGTAGCATCTTCCACAAGACAACATCTGAGAACCCTTTTTAAAAGAAATGATGCAATGTTCAGTAAGTTTTAATATTTACAGAACTGTAATCAGAATTAACAGTGCACTAGCACTTAGCACTTTATGGTAAAAAATGCAACAGAAATATGGTACTAAGAGCTCTGCAAGTAGCTCTGGTAACTGAAGATATTACCACACTGCTGTTCAAGTTTACAGCCTCCCAAGCAAAGTCAATGTGAACACTTCAGAAATGTCAAGCCAACAGTTTAAATTAGGCTGCTGAACTTCGCACTAAAGTTGCTGAAGCATAGGGACACATTTCGTTCCACCTGCCCTGCTGTGGGAGGCAGTAGTTTTCAGCCAAATGAATGTAAAAAGTAGCTACATGATTGAAAGAATTGTTAGTGGCAAGACAAAATGTAGGTGGGTAAGGGGAAAAACTAAAAAAATTAACATCTTTAGAGATTTTTAGAGATCAATACCTACTGTATTCAGCACAACACAAACCACCCCTCCTCCCAAGTTGGTTTTTGAAAGAGCACTGTAAAAAATTAGAGGCTTAGCAAACTATGAAAAATTATTCACTTAACACTGGTTATCACAGAGAAAATGTAGAGAAAGAGCTGGAAAAAGAAGAGACTCCAAGCAGGCGAAGTATTTTTAAAATACCTGATACAAAGCCATTTCATTCTGAAGTCTTATGATAACTCTTAAAGACTGGACAATTGTTTGAAAATTCTTAAGTCTGAATCCAAGCTTCAGACTGTCAAGGGTTAAGACTTGAAGCAAACACAAACCAGAATTACAGAAAGGTCCAATGCCTAACCTTAGCAGTAAACCCAGCACTGCATTTCAACACAATATATATTTAACAACAGAGAATGAGTGGAAGAACAAATTCTCAGCAAATCTCTGTGTTTCCACTCCCAGCTGCAATTTTCACCTTAGTGACTTGTTCTATTCATGGCAAGGAGAACCTCCAGGCATCAAATTCTTCCTAATCACATTTCATTTTGCTAGAAGGAAGTTAGAGAAAACTCATTGCTACAACTAGAGCCAGGTAAAACCGTTTTTCAAGCACAGAATTAATCTGGGCTTCTTAACCTTGTATAAAAGGAGGGAACTGAGCATGTGCAGAAGCATTCACAGGAACTGGTTATAGTTGCAGGATTCTGCACAGTTTGCAACATTGCAGTAAAGATACCTTAACTATATATTGCCCCAAAGAATTGAAGTGTGCTGTTTCCAACGGTTTGCAACATCTGTACATATATGCTTCCTTTAAATAGTCATACGGTGGGAAGAATAATTATTCTTCTGAAAGTTTAGATGCAGGGTAACACACATAATTTTGTTAAGGAAGACTAAAATACCCATGCTTGTGAGAGCTGATGACGCCAACAGCTCTAAAACATCTTACCTAGCAATGGGAGTTAGCAGCACACAAACCTTGTACCCCACCTCTGTCTGCAGGTTCTCACTCAGAGTGACACAGCCCCACTTGCTTCCCATATGCTCAGATTCCAGATGGGTCTGCCAGGGAAGTCCAGCTATAAAGCCCAGCCCCTGCTTTTGCATCCCCCCCAAGCACACCCCAGCTAGAACTACAGGTTTGGAATACCTCCAGATTTTTTCCAGAAATCACAGCTCCAAAGTTCTCTACTGGCAAATGCTACAAAACCTTGATGAGAAGCATACTGAATGAATTTTTCTATTGCTATCTGTCCTCCTTCCTGTACTGTCTTATCCTCTACACTCATTTCCCTTCACATTCCTCCTTTAAATCCACACTCCTTTTCTCCTATGCTATTCCCTTTCACCTCACTTGGTTACCTCCTTCACAAGAACTGCTCTGTCTGCAACAAACTGGCAGAACTCAGCTGTACTTAGAGAGAAGCAACTCACACACAACAGGCTTCTCTGTCAGCACACCACAGCAGCAGATGCACAAACAAGATTCAGGAATTCAGGAGATAAACAAGAACATCGAAGGGCACAAGTGGGCCAGGTCTAAACATAACAGTTCAAGAATGTCAATGTCTTTTTGCAAATATCCTGCTGGTTTCATACAAGGTCTTAGCAGTATCTCACTGCTGTACATAATGAGTACTTTCAGTGGATACTGACGCACATTTACAAACCTCTGTTGCAGAGAAATCCTTGGTCACATACTACAAGCTGGACAGAAAGCCTCCTCCACCTGATGTCAAGATCTCAACTTGCCTGGAAATTCAGGCGAAAACTACATTACTCCCTTATATATCATCAAGATGCTTTTAGCTAAGTTAGGATGTACCTCGGTACTTCAATTGCCCCGTTCACTATTTATTGCATATTTGGTAAAATCATCATAAATTCAAGAATTTCACACTCAATGGAAGTCCAGAAACAGCCTTCTTGCTGAGTGAATATACCTTACTGAAAGCTTCAAACGCTGTTTTCAGGAAGTGCTAACATATTTCTGTAGTACTGGCACCTGCCTTTCCTCTGCAAGAGACAAAAGTAGCTGGATTGATGGCCTAACAGAAGCACAATGTCCACCTGTGTTGGCTCGCACAGTGTCATTAAACCCAGTTTATGGTATAGGGAAAATTGAGCAGTAACTGCCAGGAAAGCCTTTGGCAACTGCCAAGAGTGTTTGCCTGTACACCTCCCTTACCACGGACGATACAAACCACAAAGACTGTGACCTTGCCACTCCCCTGTGCAGTCAAGACACACACCCTCCTCTCAGTCACGTCCTGAATTTACAAGGTTCCTGTTATTTTCTGTACTTCACTTGATTTCCTCTCCATTCTCAACCTGCTTTGTCTTGATTGTTGCTTGGTTTTGCCTCACATGCCACCAGCCTGTGGCGACACTTCCCACTGTAAGCAAAGCACTACAGAGAACAGAACACAGGAAGCAAAGGAAGGAGGGCAGCGGTAGCAGAAGGTGCCTGTGAAGCAGAAAAGGGAAATGCCTCCTTCTATCTGAGAGCCAGCAGAATCAACTTCATCTGTAGGAAAGAGCTTATTGTATCAGATAAAGCAGCAATAGGTGTGATTTAAACACATTTGAGGCTGTGCCTATCTGTCTGACAGATGTGCATGAAGTAGATACACCCTGAAGCTTTCTTCTTCCAAAATCAACAACATTTTCCAACAATGTTTCTGCAAAGGATGTCTGTTTGAGATTTAGGTAGATAATCCAACAAAGGAGAGGAAATTCAGTTTGTCAGACAAGAAACAGGAAGGGAAGCAGCAAGCAGAAGCAAAGAGCATGTAAGACAGAGCTCTGAGCTGTGCTGCCTCTGTTATTTGATCTCTCATCTCTCTTCAAAGAAAACAGGTAGAGATTTCAAACTTCATCTCCAAGCAAGGCAATTTGTCTTCATATCCAGTCAAGAAATGGGGAAGTTTTTCCAACAGAGACATCTACAAAGGGGGTCCAAGGGGTATTGTTATATTCTAATGGTGCGTCTTAAGTACTAGCAATTGGGCAATTAAAATTTGCTGTTGCAGAGCACAGCCTATAAGCCTGAATTAAATCTTAACAGGGAAACAAGAACTGAAAGGGGATCCTTAGCCTTCTCATTTTTCTTCCTAATTCTAGCAAAATAATACAGAGACTGAGGAACCAGAACATATAGCAGTTATTTCTCCTAGCAGTCAGTTCACTCCACAGGGAGAACTTCCATTTAATACAGCATCTGTACAATCAGGCTGGACTTGAACACGTCTAAGAAATTATTAATGACATACAACCCTCAGTATATCTGAGATCTTAAGACTGAAAATTCTGCTACCTGAGAAGGGGTACAGCCTTCTCAGCTGACAGCAAGTGAGATAGATGTAAAGTAAGCAAGTTTCTGCAGAGGTGTCATCACTGTCTTCAGTAAGGAAGCCCAACACCCTCTGGAGATCACATGGCTCTTTTGCCACACTTTGGCAGGGTTGTTTCTCCATGGCTCCCTGCAAGCTACCACTCACTACAGATTAAGTTAAAATTAGCTCATTAAAAAGAAATTAAATCAGAGGCAAAACTGTCATGTATCTAGCAAAATACATACAGCTTAGACACAGATACTTGAAAACAGCCCTGAAATCACGATTTGCTATCAGTACTGCAGCAGGCAGCAGTGAGTAAAAGAGGTCACATCCACCTCTAAGTTTGAAAGTGCCAGAACTTCTAAATTTAAGAACACTGAATGTCAAGTTCCTGCCAAAAATACATATGCCCCCCCCGCCATTTGCTCCCACCTAACATTTGCATAGAGAGTCAGAGAGACTTGTGAAAAAATTGGCAAGATATTGCATTCTCTGAGTTCCTAGAAGCAAGGCAGTCCACTGAATTAAGATCTTCAGAAACAACAAGAAAACCTTAATAAGCTTCTAATTAAGAGCTTTTGTGAAAAGTGTTAGCAAACAGTTGTTCTGTAGTGGGAAACTGCAAACTAATCTTGTTTTACGCACAACAGGGTTTTTTAGAGTTTGAGGGCAGAGACAAAGATGAGTCTCTGCCTCTGTTGTTTAAGAAGTAACCCAGCAAGACCCTCCCAGCTGGGTCTCTACTGCCAGTCTTTACAAGCTGAACACCAGAGGCTTCTGCAGAAGGATGATATCGGCCTGCGGATGGAGAGCTTCTGTCAGCACCGTGCTGGACCACCCAGACAAAAGCCCCTTTAGCGTCTCTGCAGTCCAAGCTTGGCTCTGATCACCATATATTGACTTCACTCATGGCATGGGGGGAACGCATGCCACTGGAATAAAGCTTCAAGTTCATTCTTAACGCTGCTCCGCCAAACCCACATAAGACGGATGATGGTGCATTAGTACCGCAAAGGCATTTCTACCATATTTCACAACCATATTCCAGCTCAATAAACGGGCAAAAATCTGA
Organism: Rhabdornis inornatus; assembly: GCA_013397075.1. Lineage (NCBI taxonomy): Eukaryota > Metazoa > Chordata > Aves > Passeriformes > Rhabdornithidae > Rhabdornis > Rhabdornis inornatus. Next base: position 653,280 of record VWZS01003631.1, read on the forward strand.
AATATGCACGAAACTAAACACACAATCTTGCTTCCTTTTAAGGTTTCTCAACATGGGAAAGGAATCGTGAAACTCGGCCTGTAATAAATTAGGGGAGGTTAAGCATCATCCCTGTGTTGGATGTCTCGCTCCCGCGTTCCCCCCGGAGGCGACTGTTTACGCGCTGTACCTTCCAAACACTCGCTGTTTACACGCCCCGCCGCAGGCCGGCACGGCTNCTGGCCCGGCCTCCTGCGGCCTCAGCCGCGCCGGCATCGCCCGCCCGGGCCGCAACGGCAGCGCTTCAGGCTGCCCCCGCCGGCCGCCCAAGGTGTCAGGGGGTCATCTCCGGCTCCGGAGGATCCAAAAATATAGAAACACTCTTGTATCTTCATCTGCGGTTAAGCGTTGGAGGTAGAAGAAATTCTTCCCAATGTCCAAACTAAATTTCCCCTAGCCCAGCTCATCACGACGTGCTTTTGTCCTGTCGCTGGTTGCCTGGGTGTACAGGNGCCCCCGCCTCCGCACCTTCTCCCGCTGCCCCTCTCGCCTCACGGCCGCCCGGCCGGCGCCCATCGCTCACCTCCACAGCCGCGGCTGTCCGGGCACCGCCCCACGGCAGCCACCGGCCCCGCGTTCCCCGCGGCTCCGGCGCCCGCCCGCTCTGACGGCGCCGGGAGCGGCGGCCCCGCCCCGGCCCTGGCCCGGCCTCCTGCGGCCTCAGCCGCGCCGGCATCGCCCGCCCGGGCCGCAACGGCAGCGCTTCAGGCTGCCCCCGCCGGCCGCCCAAGGTGTCAGGGGGTCATCTCCGGCTCCGGAGGATCCAAAAATATAGAAACACTCTTGTATCTTCATCTGCGGTTAAGCGTTGGAGGTAGAAGAAATTCTTCCCAATGTCCAAACTAAATTTCCCCTAGCCCAGCTCATCACGACGTGCTTTTGTCCTGTCGCTGGTTGCCTGGGTGTACAGGCAGATCTCCACTCAGCTGCAGCCTCCTTTCAGGTGGTTTTAGAGAGCACTAAGGTCTCCCCTGAGTCCCCTTTTCTCCAGGCTAAACAGCCCCAGCTCCCTCAGATCTTCCTCATAGGACTTGTGCTCCAGACCCTTCACCAGCTCCATTGCCCTTCTCTGGACACGCTCCAGCACCTCATTGTTTTTCTTGAATTGAGGGGCCCAAAACTAGACACAGCACACAAGGTGTGGCCTCACTTGTGTGGAGTGCAAAGGGAGAATTACCTCCCCAGTCCTGCTGTTCACAGATACATTTTAGCATGTTCCATCCATCCATGCATCCATCCTCCTTCTACACACTTGAAGTTGCTCAATAGCTGTCTCACTCGCATGTGTTGAAATTGCTGTGCAGCTGGAGGCTGGGCTCCATTTCTTAACCAATTTCTGTATCCCAATCCTGTCAATGAGGGATTTATCATGCTCAAGCAATGTTAAGAGTCATTTGAAAGAATGTAGGAAGTGGTCACAGTCCAGCTCTGACTCATTCTGGCTCATTTTTACATGATGCAAAAAAGCCACAGAGAATACAGGTTACTAGCAAGTTACCTTGTGGGAACTCCCAGGAGGGAAGCGAGGAGCTCCTGCATGGAGGAAAGACGCTGAAGTGGGGAATCAGTGAGACACAGACACACTTGTCTGGATGCCTCCAGCCAACTGTGCATGACCTGCAGAGGACTGCTGCCAAGAACCAGCTGAGTCAGTCCTAACACCACTCTAGTGCAAGAATTTTAATTTGCCCGTTGCAGTTCCCTTGTGCTGGAAGCTGCCAGCTGAAGTCCCCAGTACAATCTGAGCTGGGATAAAGAAGCCAGGAGAGCCAGCTTGAATTTTTCATTTTTCCTTCTGCATATCCTTGGTGAAATTCCATGAAGGGCTCCCTGCTTCAAAATCACACAGACCTTATAGAGAAGAGGTGTTTTCAATGCATAGTCAAACACGCATAATTTTTCACATTTACCCACGCCCATAGTTTCGCACAAAGCTAATAAACTCTGCCACAGTTTTTAGCAGAGAGACAGAAAATAAGAGTTCTTCTGCATACCACACAAACTTAAAGCCATCCTCACTTAGAAGTATTAAATATACTTGGCGAGAACAGGCTGGAAAGCAAGTAGACATTGTCACTAGCATCTTTCAAATAAAATACAGTTGCTGCCAAGACAGCAAAAAAATCCGTTTATTTGCAGCTGATGACATTATTAATCATCATCAACCAAAATACAACCTTTGTAAACAGCAGACTTGGACAGCTCCCCACCAAGGACTCTGCAAGAATGATCTTTACTATTGATATTCATTTAGTATTAGGAAATCGAAACAGCACTAAAACCCAAGGGACCAGAAGGGCTTTAGGTTGCACCAGTGTTGAAGGAGGATGTGAAGCCATGTTATTTGTAGCAGAGCAGTCTGAATTACCCAGGGCAAAATACAAGAAAACCCAACAGGGTAGGAATGGATAGGCTAGAGAGGTTTTCCATTTACCTGATTTTTTTCTAAAATTATGTTTTATTAAACTGTAAGTAATGAAACCTCCCAAATAGAGAGGAGTTGTATTTCAGTAGAGTACTTAGAGAGCTGCTCTGGGGCCATTACCAGGTTTAAGATTATTTCGTATTTTCTTCAGTGGTGTAAACTCACTGCCAATTGTATTTGTGGACAATCCAACGACTGACACTGTGATGAACAAAAGAACTGGGCCATCACATAAAAGTTCTGAATGGATGATAAAGTATACTGTTCAAAACTTTTATTATTTTTAATAGCCAAATCTCAAGTTATATGTCCAGGAAAAGAACACAAAGCGATATCTAGGGAAAACAAGCCATACACTGAGAAAACATCAGAGTGAAAAACTACTGACTCAGAAAAAGGCATCAGGGTCATAAGGGACAGAGAACTGAATATGAGATCCCACTTTAACACGGTGTATTAAGTGACAAAATGTGACACTCACCTTGGAAGCACAACCAATAATGTAAAAAGAAAGCAGGGATTTTACCTGTATGTCGATCAATGGAAAAATCAGTAAAAGAGGTTTATCTCCTTCCTAAAAGGAGATTGCAAATTCCCCCACCCGTGATGGGACTAAGGGAGGCAGGTAAAACACAAGATTTAAGGAAGTCAACCCATGCATTTCATTGCATCTTTTTCTTATTTTTTTAACTTTCAAATGCATTCCAGCAGGAAAATGTAAGATACTACTAACATCTTTGCAGAACCATCCCCTCTTCTTCTCCCAGAAGCGAAAACTGAAGACAAATTCTAATCACAAGACAGACATGCTCTTCCTACAGAGGGATTACTGGCTATTGAAATATTCTATCAAGAGAAAACATAATCAGATTTTATGCCATTTTCAAGAGCTGATGCCTTTCTCTGGCATAAAAAGCTTCACAGAAGGTCAGACTAGATGAAAGGTGTCAAAATGGACCTGAATGTCCAGTCTCACCTGATAAAAGGCTTTATGGAGTTTTTGCCTGTAAACTGAGCAATACAAATTGCTACACATCTGATAATCAATCCCCTCAACACACTATTTACACTCATCTTCCTCAGCATGCCAACAATCCAACAACCTGTAACAGATTTCTTCCCACCTAGAATCCCAGAAACCATCCTGCTAGGACCATTGGTGAGGTACGGCTGCTACAGAACCAAAAGCCTGAGACAACAGCTAATAAATATTAGACCCTTGTGACCTCAGAAACACTTCAAAACTTTCCCCACCAAAAAGGCCTCAAAAGTTCCTGTCACGAATTGACTTGGAAAAGTTCATATTCCTCTTTGAGTGGTAATGAAAGACAACACAATACAACTTTACAGCAGCACAGTTTATCATTAGAACTTACGAAGTACAAGCCAATTTCTGCTTTGCTATTTTTCCATAGTTCCCTTTAAAGCAATAGTAGCAATATTACAGATTTTTAAACTCTTGTTCTAGGTCACAGAGATTTATTTGTATAATTTCCTCTGTTACTAAAAAATCTTTAGGGAAATTATTCCGTTCCATTTCACTGCAGCCCATTAGTACCTACAGGCCAGCCAAAAAAGAATATTGCATATGAAGGCCTCCATCAGGACACACCAACCTCAACTTGACATAAAAATATATTTTCAATGTTCAGCTACTAAAATACATTATTACTTGAAATATATCACCTTCTACTGACCTAATTAAGCAACTGTTAAAATACTAATCTCGTTGCTTCTTCCACTGTCAGTGTTCAAGAACGTTATTAATGAACCTACTGTAAATCCTGAAAATAAAGCATAGTCCAGTTTGAGAAGCTGCTCTCTAATCTGTTTACACTATTTTCTTCTTACAGACTGTCAACCAAGTCATTGTGGATTGTGCCCCTCACAGAAATAACTGGTTAATGATCTTCTGAAGAAATCTGCAATAAAACTATGCCAGAGACAGAAAATTCAGCAGGCAGATTTGGAAAAACAAAAATGAGAAAGGATCTTAAGGTTTCTGGTTATTATTCCGTGAACTACAACTTATGACTGGATTTAAGTTGTTGTGCTCTTCAGCTTCAGACAAGACACATATTTAAAATACACATATTCTAAATGACCACATATCAGGGCAGCACAAAACTCATTTTAACAAAGCTGCTACAGTTCTGTATTTGTAAATTTTCTAACCACAGGCTTAAACAACAAATACCGCTTACCACCTACATTCTGTAGTTGCATTTTTAGATTATGACTTCATTTAATGCTCTTCTTATGAGTAGAAGGTGGCAATCGAGTTTGTTCCAGCTTTCACTGAAAATACGCCATTTTGAATTTTTTCTTTGAAAAAAAGCATCTCATCCAAGCTGCTACTCTCCAAAAACTTTAGAAGTGAAGAGACTGGACAACCAATTTCTTATGCCACCCAGTTAATAATGAAGCTTTTTGTAATACAAATGCACTCATTCTGGAAGCAGAAAGTATTTCAAAAGTGAGAGTTTCTTAAAGATGCTTAGTCTTTCTTTCTGAGAGGCACATCTTAAATACTAAATGTGTGATACTTGTTAAACACCAACTCTTTTCTCTCACTTTTCAACATATGTGCACACGGACCTTCGTTAAACACTCATACACTTACCTCTCTGTAGTAACGTGAAAGAACAGTTAACAGCCTAAAGAATTTTCAGAGTAAATGACCACAGTCTGTTTTTCATCATCATAAACATGTGAGCAGTCCTTCAGTATGTGTTTACAGCTCTGTAAATACAACTGTCTTTGCAGGATTGGACCACAGAGAGAACATTTTAATTGCTGAAACAGAATATTGTAACACAGACAGGTCCTAACTGACAGAGCCACAGCCTGCAACATCAGTCTCGACAGCATTTAGCACCCTCTGACTCTCCATCATGGTAAACAAATGAGAGGAATAAGAGCAGCAGTGAGGTCTTTGCAAACTCTATTCTTCACTTATTCAATACAAATTATTAGCACTGCTTATAGTTATGATTCTAAAACTAGTATGAGCCTTTTGGCACCTTGCCAACCATTTGTCTTCAACAACCCAGTTTCACAGATCCCATCTTGCAAAATCTACTATTCTAAAGAATAGAAACATGCACTTTTTTAGTAGAAGTCAGTAATGTAGCAAAAGACACGAGACAAAAGCATCAGTATATTTAAATAAAAACATTTTGTGCATTAGGGAAAAAGCTGTAATTAAATGCATAGGACTTAGGGCATTAATGAAATGAATTATTTTTCCCAAAGGAGCATTAATATCTCTCAAGCAGGACAGTGCTCAAAGTCCCAAGACAATTATATAATTACTTATCTTTAGAAAGAGTGTTATGTCACACAATATTGGAACTGAACAAGTCTCTTGAGCAAATCAGCATTTTGATATCTATGACAGTATTTTCATACTGTCATAGGTAGTTTAGGTTTTAGGAATTTTTGACACTAACATTCTATTGGATCAAATAATACATGTGTTCTGTTAATTATTAAATCCATAAATATCCAAAAGATTTAATTTTAACACTTGATCAAGCTGATTACTAAAAAAAAAACTGCCTGTCTATGTAGCAATCTTTCTTTCTTCCAAATGGAGCTGCTTCAGCACCATTAGCTGAGGCTTAGTGATTATGGCTGAGAAAGGAATAAAGATCACTTAACAATCAACCTACAAACCCATGCAGCAGGGCATACCATAGAAGAGTCCTTGACTACCAAACTCACATACTATTCCCACTGCTCTCTAGCTGACATTTAAATACCTGCCATGCGGCTTTATATTTAAGTTAGACTTTTTTATGTTTTTCCCCATGGAAAGGGCTTGTGAGCAATATTTTGGAATTAGAGTGTTAAGCTAAAAATGCTCTTATAGACATCAATTATCATTTTAGTGTATGTAAAGAGATAATATGGTAATTAGGCTGTGGAAAACTTGAACAAATGAACTAGCTTCCACACGATCAACAGAACACAAAAATGTGAAATCAGAGTTGATTTAGGTGGCAAAAATAAAGTCCTATACATACAAGGAATATAAACATTCTCTGACTCATTACAGAACAGTTGCTTAAGACAGACAGAATTAAATAGTCAATATGTGCTCATTCACTGAAGTCATCAGTTTTAGAAACAATAAGTGTTGCATGCATCTATTCAGACTGAATGTATATCAGACACTTGGCTATAAACTTCAGCCAAGAAAAGAAGTTACTATGGCTCCCTCCCCTCTCCCTGTTTCCTAATATTGCTTCTAATCAGCTTGTCTGAAGTTATGTGAGATTCCACATGTAAGAGTTATAGCAGCATTTATTTCTTAAAGGCTTGTAGAGGCAGGGACACTGATGGAAAGAAAAGGAAATGTTCCTCTGGAAAAGCAGTTCTTATACAGAACCAGTTAACATTGACCACAGTCATGGTTTAAGCAGTATTTAATGCTTCTTACTCCCATAAATCCCACTTTCTTAGCACTGTGGGACTGAAAAACACCACTGCTCCCATCTATTACAGGTTTATTGGGTAACAAATCTACTGGAGAGAAAGCAGCTTGCACACATGTTTTACAGCCTTGGTCAACTTCTCATCTCTGAAAATAGCTCTGTTCTGAGAAACCCTCTGAGATACTCTTCTTTCTACTAAGGAAACTCTTCCTCAACACATCAAGTTCCATACCTTAGTTCCTCAACAACTCCCAGTTCCATACCTTGTATTATTTTTAATAGAAAAGATTATCAGAATTTACAGTAAAGTCACAAAAGATCACTTCAAAACAAAATGATAACTTCAGCAGCTTGTTCTGGATTTCACATTTTTATTGCAAATACATGACAAGTACCCATTTTGGCCAGAACTTGCAGCTTTATGTTGCCTTCTTTTTAACATTTAAATGCACATACAGGTCAATCTGTCGGAATACTCATGAGTAGATACCTTCCACAAAAACACTGCATGAAAGGATGCAGCATGTACCATCTTCTTACTTTAGTCTCTGTCTTGTGTAGAGTGCTGATGAGCCCCAAATTCCTATGGCTAGGTCTCTTGACAAGGACTTCAGTATCCCTTCCTTCCTCTGAATCTTGCCCTGTTATCCAACTGAAAATTGAAGATAACATATTAAGAGCAGGTATTTTCCAAAAGAAGTATTGTAGAGTGTTTGTGCTACCTTGCTACTTTGTAACATCAGAATAAAGGCCAAAATAAAGCAGAAGAAAACTAGTGATGTAGCCAACAAGCCACAGAGGATTCCAATGAAAGAGGCATTACATGATCTTAAACCTCACACAAAACTAAAATTATGTGATAAGCTTCTTGTACATCCTGAAATAAACAACATAAATGATAGAACAGCACAGTAGGATGGCAAGGAACCCATGAAAAACAAGGTAGTGTAAATCTGCTTAGATCAGTTTTGCAAATGTGACTGATAAACTGAAGGAGGAAAATTCAGATCTGGTTAAGTGCGAGTCACTACAGACGTCTGTGAGGAGAGGGGTAACTTAAATACACAAAGCTCCTGGAAAAATAGAAATAAATCAGTAAAAACAAACAATATTCAGCTTGAAAATTTTGCAAGTTTATTCCTGGCAATTACAGAAAAAGCATTTAATGAAAGGCTAAAGATGATGGTAAAGCTAAAATAAAAGCCACAGTGCAGTACTTACAGAAGCTAAACTGCCAAGTTCTTCCCAATGAAGCAGAAAAACACACTTTGATCTTGGGAGAATTTTTCTGAACTTAGACAGCCAGTCTTGAAGATGGCAGTGACAGATTGCAACTCAGCCATATTCTGATATTAGACTGAAGAGGTTTCTTTTACTACCATTAACTAACCTTATTCCAGAATTCAGAACTGCAGCAAAATTTGTAAAGAGCTATACTCATGATGACACAGCTTGTCCAATAACCAAACAGCTTTCACTTTAAACCTTGGCCCTACTTCAACATCTAAAGTGTACTGAAGTTACTCCTCTGATAAGACTTCCTCTTTCCTTGAAAAGAAAACAGCATCTAGGCAAAAACCCTGATGATTTTAGCATACTGTAAATGATACCTGTATTTAGCATCTAACATGGTTTTGGACACTCTTTAAGTTTCACTATTATAACAAACAACAAGTCTGACTGAGCATGATTACTGAAATTTACAGAATTAACAGAACAAGAAAAACTTCATTCATCAGCCTTAAAATTTGGGAGAGTTAAATAAAATCATTTAAGAGCCAGGCCTCTTCCTGCATAATTGGAGGCATTTAGCTAGAAACTTAGTTTCATCAGGTTCCCTTAACAATCCACAGACAGAAAAATACAGGCATATTACCTGGAGATACATATGTTGCCATTGTAGCTTTATATAGCTATTTCACACTTTCAATATATAACATCTTCCCATACACAGAAATAATAATTTTTCACTTTACGGATTAATATGGTTCATACAAAAGAGGTACAAAAAGCTGATATGGCTAATACAAAATGCAAGAAAAATTTAAAGTACCATTTCAGCTGTACACTCTTCATCACATAAAAATAAAAATGAGCCCTGCACTTCTCATGTTTGGAAAGTTTTAATACCATTTTTACCATATCTTAAAGATGTTTTAAATGTTATGGAAACACAAGCAAAACAATACTGTACAAGGAACTCCTATCAAAATAAGGAAAACTTTACCTAAATACATTTTTTAAAATGACTTGTCATTTCCATATGGGGTAGTTCATTATATAAAAACACATACTGCTATTTATCATGACTTCTAGTACTCCAAGAAAATTAATGACTCAACATGAATTCAATGCAAGATCCCACTTCAACAGCGAAAGTCGCATTTCACTTCATTTAAATGTTCTCTATATAGATATTTTTCAAAGACCTTACAGGCAAAAGATAACTTGTTGATATTTCGTCTTAGAATTACCTGATCTATTCATATTTTTAACCCAAAACTTTACTAAAAACAATAGTGAAAACATACCTACTTCACTTACCTGTGATATTCTAAGCCTAATCCAATTTAAACATGTGCTTTTCCAATTTTTCCTACTCTACAGCTTCTTCTTCATGAGAACTGAGTACAACACTCACAGTTTAATCAGGATTCAAAGGCAAGAGCTGTTCTGCTTAATGATACTCACCTTACTGAAATAACGTGTTTTAAAAGAGTGGGGGACAGGACAGGAAACATCCAGGCCAGTAGCAGAAGACGTATCACACTTACCATTGATCTTTTGCATGCAAAGAATGTCACTTGCAAACTCCTACAATGTCCTTCCCGCAAGCATTGTTTAGGGCTTTTGTTTTCCTAGTAGATGAAGAAAGAAATGATTAAAAATTTGATTTCTGCAGTTCGTCAAAGAGACATCAAAACACTTCACAGAATCATAGAACAGAATCACCGAATATTCTGAGTTGGAAAGCACCCACAAGGATCATCCAGTCCAACCCTTAAGAGAAGGCCAATAGAAGGATCGGACCCAAGACTGGCGTTTTTAGCACCACGCTCTGGCCAACTGAGTAATTTGGGCTGGAAGGCGCCTTTGAGAATCATTTGCTTCCAACTCAGAGAAGTTCACTAGGGATTTCGCTTCGGTACGGCGACCTGCGCTCTCCTCTGGAGCTGTAATTCCCTAAACTGCTGCAAACAAGAGGTAAGAGGCCGTAAAAAGGCGACCTGCGTGTCCCCAGCCCCGAAGGACAGCCGCGCTCACCTGCAGGACGCAGGGGCTCTCCAGCAGGCACTGCCGCAGGTCCTCCCTCACACCGCTGCAGGCGCGCCCGTCCTCCTCCTTATCCTCGTAGTACTTGGGCATGGCTGCGAACCCGGCCCTACGCCCCGCTGCCGCCCGCCCCGGGGCCACCGCCGACCGCCGCCGCCATGCCGGGCGCTGCGGCCGCTTCCGGCGGGGGCAGGAAGGGACGGGGCGGAGGATCCCGGGCGCCTGCGCCACGGACGGTGCCGGAAGGCTGCGGGAGGCGGCCGTGCTGGCGGTGGCCGTGCCGGGCGGGGCGGGGGTCGCGCCGCGGGCCGGGGCAGCAGGTGAGACCCTCAGCGCGGGGCGGGGCTCGGGGCTGCGGCGCTGCCCGGCCCGGAGCTGAGCGCGGCCCCGCTGAGGGGGGGCGGGTGTTTGTCAGCAGCGGCGGGCGGGCCGCTCCTAAGTCATGGGGTCGTNATGGGATCGTACGCTGTTAAGGGCTGGAAGAAACCGAAAAGATCATCTGGTTCCAACCGCCCTGCCGGGGTCAGGGATACCTCCCCCTAGACCTGGTGGGTCTAAGCCCCATCCATCCTGGCTTGAACGCTGACAGGGTTGGGGCGTCCACAACCTCCCTGGGCAGCCTGTGCCAGTGCCCCTCCCCCCCCTCCCCCTCAGTAAAGAATTTCTTCCTTGTATCTAACCTAAAGTTCCCCTGTTTCAGTTTGTACCCGTTACTCCTTGCCCTGTTACTGCGGTTCCTGCTGAAGTGTCCCAGCTTCCCTGTTTTCCCCCTTCAGATATTGGGAGGTGCTAGGAGGTCTCCATACAACCTTCTCTTCTTCAGGCTNAGTCATGGGATCGTACGCTGTTAAGGGCTGGAAGAAACCGAAAAGATCATCTGGTTCCAACCGCCCTGCCGGGGTCAGGGATACCTCCCCCTAGACCTGGTGGTTCTAAGCCCCATCCAACCTGGCTTGAACGCTGACAGGGTTGGGGCGTCCACAACCTCCCTGGGCAGCCTGTGCCAGTGCCCCACCCCCCCCCCCCCCTCAGTAAAGAATTTCTTCCTTGTATCTAATCTAAA